>JANHGN010018025.1:181947-204649 GCA_024605025.1 Megaceryle maxima
AATTTCAGAATAATTTTTACTTCTGTAATAGGAATAGCTTTCTCCTTTAGATGGAAAGCATGTTCCGTAGCAGAGGCTCCAGTATTTGGGTTGTGTTCGTGAAGGCGGATTTGGAGAGCTGATTTGCTTGAAAATTATTACAATTATTACTCTCTCTCTCTTTTTTTTTTTTTTTTTTTTTTTTTTTTGGCTGGTTTGTTTTTCAGCTGCATCTCTGTCTCTCTCAATGGGTACTTACAGTGGCATGATCAAAGAGCTTGTGCAGAGTATGAGAGGATAGGAAGACAATGGTATTGTTTTGGCTGCCAGTGCCTAACTGTGCTCATAGAGGGGATGATGTGAAATCAGTTGTCTGCAGTGCTTTTAAGACACAACTGGGTGCTGGAAGCTGTTTTCCTACAGTGATGAAGCTCTGAGAGGTTTTTACATTCCATGGAGCTTTGCTTCTCTACCTCTTTATTTTTCCTAAATCTAAAATCTGAATTCTACTATTACTACCATGATTATTATGGCATTTAAGAGCTTAGAAATGTGAACATTCCCCTTGTGCTTACAGCTGTTATTGGAAAATGGAAATACTAAATGCTAATATAATCTGAAAATTTTGCTCTGTTGGCAGAAAATCTCATGCTATACCATTTTCATACTTCCTACATTTAACGTGATAAAAGCCTAATTTAATATCATAAAAATGTTGTCATTTAAAGTTATTATTCTTGTGTTGCTTTAGGCTACATGCATGAATATAGTGGTATAAGTGGAAAATGTACTATGTGTTGTGCTGTGTGTGAGGGAAACCACGTAATTCTAGTTTCCCACTGTTTTTACGTTTGTTTGACTGAAGTGCCTTATTTCCCATTCTATGTTGGGGAGATGTGACTAATGTAAATTCAGCCTGCTTTGTATGTATGTTAGCTGAATCTTGAGTGCCTGTTGCATGTTCATCATGGCATACAACTGTTAGCTGGTCCTGAGAGTATGTCTCTAATGGAGAGTTCTGTGATTTGTGTAAGTATTCTGTAAGAAAAGAAAGTCTAGATGTCCAAAGTTACTGAGTGACTTAGCAGCTCGCCAGCGGTCTCCTCTAGACTGTACCTCTAACAGGAGTGATAGATTTGTACGCAGTGTTGAACTGTAGTACAACGGGGAAGTGATTAAAGAAATGAAGCATGACATGGCATCTCTGTCGCAACATACATTAACTATGAAATGGAATTAAGATGGATTTTGTACTGTTTACCTTAGAGAAAGCCATGTTGTGTCTCTGTGGAAATTGATTTGAATATTGAAAGCATATATAAACATTGAACTTGCTCTTGGCACCTAGTCCTAGCCCAGATGCTCTGTTCCAAGCCTCCTAGCACTTGGGGTTACATATGTTCTCCTGATCCTCTGGGCAGGTTTCGATGAGTGTCTTTGAAGCCTTTGATAGCAAATTCTATGGATGGTAAAGAATGAATTTTTAGTATCTTGTCTGCTAGACAGTGAACAATCTTCTGGTCTTACAAAAAACAGTTTAATTTTCTGGTATTCCAGTGGATTCTAGTGGTGTCTGCTATGAAGGCTATGGAGTACCATTATTAAGCTACCCACTGTTTCACCTTGTCAAGGAAGCTCCAAGTGCTTTTATGTTTTCCTGTTTAAACAACAAACACACTTGTATTCATTTACATGATAGTAGTAGCACTTAACATTTGACTAGTTCATACCCTCTTGGGAGGATTGATAATGCCAGTGAAAGCTGCTTGATTTTATAATTCACAATTCAAGTCACAGGAGTGTGGTGCTGACTGAACATAAAGAATACTCACATGTTCAAACTCAAAATTGATTTGAATATGGTGTCAGAGTTGGCATATGCCTATCTCTAGAAGTGAGATAGACCTATTTCTTTATCATAAGTAACTGAGTGCTGTGAATAAAATCTGTTTGCAGTTTGCTAAGTGTCAGATCTGGCAACCTTTGCACTGATAGGTGTTTTTGTTTGTTTGTGGTATATCCCCCCCATCCCTGGGGGAGATAATTAAGTCTTACTGTTTAGAAAAAAACTACTGCTTTTGCAGCTTCAGCTTGTTTTTGCAGAGTTGTATGTTAATTTTATACCACAGATGCCAATGGTTTTGCTTTTTGTAATAATCACATTGAAAATCATGCTCTATGGTGTGAACCACAACCTGTTTAAAGGAAGAAAAGGAGTTTAGATAGGGCATGATTCTCTCTCTGTAGCCAAAGATAATGGTCCTAAACTGCACTGTCAAAATCTCATTTATTTATTTGTTTGAAAAGACAAGCAATAGGTTGAAGGGCCAGCGAAGCTTCTGTAATTCTTGGCATTAGTGCTGGACTGGTACCTGCTGCTGCCAGGTGAGCACAAGGGCACAAGGTAAGGGGAGCCGTGGGGGTCTCCTGAGGAAGCTCCAGGAGCTTCTAACAAGCTCAATCAGCTGCCCTTGACCCAAAAGTGCCAGTGGCCTTTGTTGCAAGCTCCCACCGATTATGGAGGGCCTAGCACACATTCAGCTGGTGCTGGGGAGAGGCCTGTGTGAAAGCCAGGTGTAGAGCATAGCTCCCAGAGGGCAACCAACAGATGCAGCAGTTTGTGCAGCAGTTAATATTGGAAGGGTGTAGAGAAGGGACCCTTGCCTGAGGTCAAATGAGCCTAAATGTTCTTGGTTATGATAGGCTACCCAGCAGGTGTTGGAGCAGCTCTCAGTGTACGGTAAGGGACTTTGACCCAGACACAGCTTCTAATGATGTATGCAGCTCCCCATGTCCCAGGTTGCATGGAGGCCTCCTTTCCTGAGGCTGGGAGAGGTGGACTCTCTTGCGGGTTGTGTGGTCAGTTTGGAGAGCTGTGTTGTCTGGTTGAGGAGTTAATAGGAAGACATCATCAGGCTATGTACCATCAGAGATGAGAGACATGGGATCTTCTCACAGAAGTAACAACTTCAAGAGCCCCAGAGCTCAGCTGCAGTGAAGTCTGCAGAGTGTGTTCTTAGAACAGTAAGGGGAAGCTCTGGTAAAGGTTAAGGGTGGAAGCTGGTGATTCTAGCTCCATACGAAGGCTTGCAAATGTGTGATAGGCTTACTACTCTCAAAACTGAGGAGGAGCCGGATATGGTTTCAAGCAAAGCATCTGGCCCAGCTGACCTTGAGCCATGTAAGACCTTAGGGATGAGGCACTGAGTGATAGTATTGGGTGACTGTGCTGTGGTGAACAGGTACACTCATCTGCCTTATGTGACTGCAAATGTAGAGAGGGGTTCTGGTGGACTGCCAATAGAATGTGAGCCAGCAGTGTTCCCTTGTGGCAAGGGAGGCTGGCAGGATCCAGGAATGCCTTAAAGTGTTTCCAGCAGGTCAGGGAAGGTGATTCTTCCACTCTATTCAGCACTGGTAAGTCCACAGCTGGAGTACTGTGCCATTTTAGACTTCCTGTGCAAGAGAAGTGGAGGTACTGGATGAAGAGTAGCAAAGGGCCACAATGATGATTAGGGGACTGGAGCATCCCTCCTAGAAGGAGAGGCTAGTAGAGCTGGGGTTCTTTAGCCTGAAGGAGAGAAGGCTCAGGGAGATGTCTCATCAATGTGTACAAATACTTGAAGTGGGGAGGAGCATAAAAAAAACAAGTGTAAAGAATTTGTCTTCATGCACATGTGAAGTTGAATGAAGCATATTAAGAGTGGATAAGCTTGTTAGTAAGGATACAGAGATGTGTGGAATTTAAATCTTAATTATATGTTGTTATTTATCTGCCTCAATAACAATAAGCAGGGAAGATAAAAAGCCAGCTTCAGCTTTAGACCTCTTCCATTTTTCTTGATACCTGGTGATCCTGCACTCATAAAATATTGTCCCTTGCAAGCCTTCCCATACAACTTATTCCTCAAACACAAAACAGTGTTTTGCAGTTATTTATATGCTGTCTCCTGCCTCCAGCTATGCAGAATTTCACTGAGCATTTTTACGGGGTATCTGTTTGTATAATCTGTAGCAATCAAGTTTTAAAGCATAGGAGAAAAACATACCCCATCATTTATGGGCAGATGTTGCCAAGTGTGTAAAGAAAAGAATTCATCAGAGTTTCGCCACCTGAAAATTAGTTCTCAGGACAAGTATAGATGGCAACTAACTTCTAGTTAATACACTGTTCTATAGTAACAGTATTTTTTTCTCTTCCAGTAATCTGGTAAAATAATAGAATCCCTCAGGCATGGTATTGTCTAACTGCTTTATATTCGGTGCATGCAGGTACATCTTACTTAAACACTATTCCTGGAGGAGTGCGTGTGTTGTTCATGTTGTTCGTGTGGTTGGTTTGGTTTTGTGTGTGGGGTTTTTTTGTTTGTTGTTGTTGAGGCCTTGTAGTTCAGTGGAGATGTATGTATGATAGGATTGAAAAGAGTTATTGACTACTGCTGGCTTGAATTAAGAGGAACAGGGCAACACGATAATGGCAGGAAAGGTTGAGAAAGAAATCTTTTACTGGTTGATGCATCTTGGAGCAGGCCACCTGTACAACCTGAAGCTGGCCTGGTCTCTGTACGCTTTGAAAACCTCTAAATTTCTTTAATTGGTCCAATTGAATTAATGTTACTAATAAAGGCAGCATGTTTGAATGCTCTTAAGTTCCCAGCTGTGGATTCAAACTTCACCACATTTTGACAGCTTTAACTCTTCTGGGTGTGTGTGGTGTTGGGGTTTGTTTGTTTGTTTAAAGTAGACTCTACTTCTTCAGAGCACCATCATGGATCATAAAAGATAACTGATTTAGTGTAAAGAGCATAGGGTTGTGAAACCTTTAAAGGTGTGACAATGCTGTAGCGTTCTGAGTTTCAAAATTGCATCTTGGCATTTCTTTGACATCAGACTGAGAGAATGGTTCTACTGAATGTCTGTCTGCCTTTATTTCTTCTTTCCATCTGCTACTAATAAAAGACAACTTGTTTGAAGTTTTGGGTATATGATATTATTGGTAATTACATTTTAGTTCATCCTAATCTGATGAGAATGCTAGGCTCTTTTAAAACATTGCCTGTTGTCATTCAGGCACCAGAATTACTTGCTGATTATTCATGAGTATGAGGAAGAACATTTAAAGGGAATTTTTAATGTTGTTCTATTAAAAATTGAATTGGAGCCCTGATGCTCTGAATTGTGCGAAGGGCAAACAGCTTGAAGTATGAGTGTCAGGCAGTTTGGCAAAGAAATATTTTATTTAATTTTCAGTTGCAAACTTTGCACATGGGAATTAGATAGATGAGCAACTGGGAGAAGATATGTTGGATAATGGCTGCCAAAGATTTTTGCAAACCATTTTCTTTTTATTTAGCCTGTTCTGTAGATACTGTGAATGTTGATAATCACAACTGAGGTGAAAATCCTATACAGCAATGTAAAGAGCAATTGAGCTTCAGGATTTTACATCTCATTTGAAGTTGTCAGTGCTGTGGAAGAGTTTCACCCTTTCCTAAAATAATTGTTTAATCCTGAGAGGTGTTAGGCTGATAGGAAAAGAAGTTCATGTCCTCTTTGCTTAGCTAAAAAGCAACCTGGCATATAAATAGACATCTCATCTGCTGTGTGGTTTTAGGCACAGGGTTGTGTTCTCATTCTTTGGGAAGCTACAGAAATGCTTGCAAGGATGTGTGGCAGGCACTAGCTATTGAAAAGTTAGTGGAGGGCTAGAGAAATCTTCACAAATTCAGTAGTAGTATGTATAATTCTGTCCTCAGCAGGCTGCAGAACAAGGTACATCATCATCATAGAAGGCATCTAGAAACATCTGCTGATGCTTTCAAACATTTGATACTCAAACAGAAGTATCAGGTGGTAACTGCTGGCTTAAGTGAAAGCTGCTGACTGCAGTGCTGGTGGTGAATGTAGTTCATATGTGGTAGTATCATAACTCTACCTTGTCTGCAGTAAAAAAAAAGGCAGTGATATTAAACTTTTGCCTCTTAAGGCACTCTGAATAGAACTTCAAGATTCCCAGAATTTGCTGCATTCCCTGACTTGGTCATATGATAGAGAGCATTGCCAGGTCAAGGAAGGCTATACCAGCATCACCCAGCTCTTAGAGTATAGCTCATTCGGTGTGCCTAAACTTTGGCTGCAAAATTTATATTCCTTTGTAATTTCTATTTTTGTAAATCAATTTTTGAAGACTTTATTTTTGATTCCAATATAACCTCGTAGGCTTCTGTGTGAGCAAGAGTTTTGACTTGATGGTACACTTTATTGTTGTGTCTAGAGCTGTCTTTTAGATGTTCTATATGTCTAATTGTTTTGTTTTGCATGTTTTGGTGTTTTTTTAGAAAAAAGTCAGCTGCAACAACATCTTGTTTTTGATATCAGCAGTTGTCACAGGTGGGGGATAACAAAAATATTGTTTCTTACATCACTGTGCACTGTTAGGGCTCTACTGAGACTTAATCTACATGCAACATCTCTTCAGCATGTAAAGGCTTTAATAAGAGAAAGTCAATGAGCCTCATGTACCTTTTATAAAACATGACATAAGGCAATATAATTAAAACTAAACTTATTTCCTGTGGTGAAATTAACTTACAGAAATGAAGGTGTTTATTTATTAAATAGGATCTCTAGAGTTCTCGCCATATTCTTACCCCTCCTGGGAAGGTTTTGATTGTTTGCTTCCTTTCTCTTGCCTGCTTGCTGTGTAATTTAAAACTGATATCTTCCTTTGGGAAACAAAATTTGATCGGAGAACAGCCTGCATCACTAGCTAAACAAATTACCAACGTTTTACTCACTTTTCTTTCCCTGTTCTTTCCCTCCACCCCTAACTGTAAGGGGAAGAAAAAAAACAAAACCAAAAGTGTGATTTTTTTTTTTAAACTTTTTTTTTTTTTGATTCCAAAAGAAGATAGCAGGTGGTTGCTTGCTTGTTTGTTTCCTGTGACCAAGTCCTTTGGAATTCATTGTTGATCTCTTAGCATGTGAACTGACTGGGGGCAGTTACTTTGTTATATAACATGTAATTTATGGAAGGGTTAGAGAGATCTGTGAAATCAGTGTTGCCTACTTAGCTTACACTGGCCAGCAGCATCTTCAAAAAGATGTATTATAATGCAAGGCAATGTGGCAGAATTTTGTTTGCTTCATTAAGAAAAACTAAGTATTAGTGAGTGGCTAAAATAATTATTATGGGCAAAATCATTTTTTGTGCTCATAAAATTCAGTTCAATGAGTTTGAACCTGGATCCTATATGGCTCTGATCAGCATGGTTTGGATTTCTGTAGTAATACAAGCAGAAGTATAGTTATTCTTTTCATAATGATTTGGCAAAGCGTATTTGCATAATCTTTCATGCACAGGCAAAAAGTTGAATGGTTTAGAACTTGTAGTCCTTACAAAGTAGTAGAACTTGTAATGCACTTGGAAGTGTTTGTGGTGCGTGTGTGGTTGGCTTTTGCTGTTGTTTTGTGGGGTATTTTTTGTGTGGGGTTTTTTGTGGCTTTATTTTTTAGTGGCTTTTTTTTTTAGTATGGGATCATTAATTATTGTATACTTTCTTTGCAGAATCATTGTGATTTTTTCCTATGTGTTGGAGAACTGAGAATGATTTAGAGTATTTATTGGAAACCATGAGCCACTAAAGTTTCAAGTTCTAAAAGAAAGAATTATTATTTTTTCCTAGATATTATTATTGATATTGTGCTGGAAAATTCACTAAATAAAAGCAGGTAACCAGCACTTCATCAGCCTTTTATAACTCTAATATTTATAAATAGATGGATACTGCATTGTATTTTTTTGGTTAGAGTGAAGTAGTTCTTTATCATAGTGATATATGACAGCATTTTGATTGCATCAGTGATTTTCTACTAGTATCATCACATTTGTTACCTGTGATACCTGTGATTTAGGTTCGGTTGTAGTTTTGTGTGAACCATTTGCAAGGATATTCTTTTGATAAAATCAGAAAACAATTCAAGCTTTGATTTTTTTTAATTTTATTTTTTCTTTTTAGACTTCTAGATTGCTAACTCTGTTTTCAGACTTGCTGAATTTTTGTATGCTATTAGTATAACCTGAATAACTCTTTGAAGAGCAGGAGTTAGGGAAATACGACAACTCACTTGTTCTAAAGATGTCAGTGAGTTAGGTGATCTGGAAGACTTAGTTAATGCACAGTCACATACTTACTGAAGAAACTCACATTTCTGATGCAAAAGTGAACTTTTCTAAAGTTTACTTCACTAAGAAGGAAGAATGTTTGGGAGAAAGTTGGATTTTTACCATACAGAATTAGTAGGGCAACTTCTCGGTTGTCCATTGCTTTGTGTACTCCTCATACATGAACAGGTAACTCTCTTGGTGAGTATAGCGAAGTTCTTCAGCTTTTCTCTGTAATTCATTTGCTGAATATCTCAAGTTAGTAGTATTTTCTGTCTCTTAACAGGTATATATTGATGGCTTCATATTTATAGTAGGTATTTGATTTCTTCAGACAATTAGTTTGAAAATTGTGTTTAAATTTCCATTGCTCCTGTTCTCATGCTGCATATTGTAGGAACAGGATTGAAACTAAGAAACAAAAAAATATTGCCTTTTTACGTCAACTAAGCTAAGACAATCGATGACAAATTGTCTGAAAGGTTTGGGTTTATTAACATAAAATTTCCTGAAATTAAACAGTGGTGTGACTACGTAATACTGACATAAAAACTTGTTTCCTTCCATAAGGTAGCTGATCAGATGAATCATTAAACAGGATTTTATCTAACTGCTACCAAAAAACTTTTATAAAAAGATGATTTGGTTTTGCCATGTCAGGAGTTTATTGAGAAGCATTTTGGCTTGACCATTATAGGAACTATCAAGAGGAACCAAAGTGTTACTGAAAGTTGTCCCTGTGGAAGTTTAAGAGCATCTTTAACCTTTAAAGAGCATACAAAATGCTGCACTTTTCTTCCATTGCCCTTGAGTATTTTATTTTACTGCTTTGTAAGTTTTGGTGTGTTTTTCTTTTCTGTTTTGTTCTCTTCCTCTAATTTTGCACAGTGGCAAGGGAAATGAGCATTAAAATGATTTTTAAACTGAGTCAAAGTCCTTCTGCAAGAGTACTGAAGAATAAACTTTTTTTTTTTTCCAGCATGCTTCCAAAGCTTCTCATGTTGCAGCTTTTAATGTTTTCATTTTGGAATAATTTTTCCCTTACATCCTGTAGTAATAGAAGTTTTCCTTGGCCTTATAACTGCCTTACTGTGCACTTTTCAACTTTTGTGGATATTTAATTGCTAGAGAACTTAATTTTTCTCCTTATGGAATGTGCCATTGATGGTTTTATAAAGTGTGTCCTCTCATTTTAAAACAATTAGTCCTAAGAAATGTAATTGAATGAAATTAAATTCATGAGGGAAGTAAACACCAGGGGTGGAGAGGAGCTATTTAAAGTAAAGGACAATATTGGCAAAAGAACTAATGGGTGTAAACTGGCTATGAATAAATTCAAGCTGAGGATTAAAAGAAGGTTCCTAATTGTTAAAACAGTGCGGTTCTGCAGTGGTGGTTTGTTTGTTTTGTTTTGTTTTGTTTTTTTCCCCAATCAAAGCAAAATCATAAACAGGAAGGAGTTTGCCTCATGAAAAAACATTAGATTATGCTTCACTGGTCATGGCTGGGGACTGGACTGAGATTTCTTTGTCCTTTCCTGTCCTGTAATCTTAAAAAGCATATACTTTCTGAGAGGTTTGTTTATGAGTCTGAAATTTACCTTTATATGTCCTGATTGATGCACAAACTTCTTTCACAGTGATTTTAATCACAAGATCAGCCCTCAGCACATTGGGTTTGATGTGTTAATTTTCAGGGGTAGATCTGGAGTCCCAGCTCCAGTTGTGGAGTCTTTCAGTTGCTTGTATGTGATGATGGCAAATTCGATGTTGAGATAGAAGCTGGAGGTTTCTTGCATTTCAGTCCTCGGTGTTTATCTGAAGACAGTTTTAAAACCTTTTTACCTGACAGTGTATGTGGAATTAAAATAACTGCCTTTTTTTTTTTTTTTTCCCTCCCCTCATTACTACTCATTTTAATACAAACCAAAATAGCCCTCTAAAAAGTGCACTAAAGGAGTCTGCTTGGGTAGCTTAAACATTGCTTACTGTAATCTAAAATAAAATTGAATGTGTTTTACTTCTTTCTTTATCTCATTTTCTTCCCCTGCATCTAACCGAAGTGCTTAAATAAAAGGAAATATATTAGCAAGACAGGGGAGACTATTTTTCTCATTCTACGTCTGTTGCCTCACTTGTGCCGTTACCTGTTCCAATAGCTTGTACTGCCTCTAGTGCTGACTGTGGTAAACATGATTTACTATTGATTTGGCTTCATGATGCCCACAGACCATGTTTCTGAACTGTTATGCACTAGAACTTAATTTCTGTACCTGCTTTCATTTTTATTTATTTATTTTTTTAATGTTGAAAACTAACCAGCTCTTGAGTTGCTGTCAAGCAGTACACTTCAAGGAAACAGAGCTGACTTGCAGTTTCTTGAGAACTGGGAACTTTTTTTGACCTTTGGTACTAGCACCAAATGTCAACTTATTTCATTAATGAGACAGAGAGACACTACTAGCAGATTTTTGTTAAATTCTCATTCTCATATTTTGTATTGTCTTGTACTTAGTTTGATACTTTGCGCTGCACACTGATACAGTCCTTTCAGAAAGCCATACTGTGAGAACAGAATTGCTATCTATTCAAATAAAATGTTTAGTCTCACCATTAGTAACTGTAAAAAAAATAATTCATCTGACCACTTAGAAATGGACCTTGGAAGTTTAGCTGTACATGTTGATAGTGAATATGTTTATTAACCCGTGCCAGCCAAGCATTTGATGCTACGAGTTTAATCAGGAAAGTTTTCTTGAGGCTTATCCATAATGTTGAGCAGGATGTACTGCTGTTGGGGAGTGGCAGAAGTCATGTTATTACTTTAATATGCTAAAAAGAGCACCCTCCCTAATGAAAATGGGGTTTTAGTTTGTTTAGTATACATTAAGATGTGCTTGTATATTAAGGGTGCACTCCATTAACCTTTTGCTTGGAGGGTCAGATTAGAATCTGGAAAGGAGCATCAGAAGGCCTTTCAAGACAAAGTTGAAAGAATCCTTTGTGCAGCGTATGAAAGGCTGGTCTTCTGCCATCTGGCAATTGCTTTGATCATATTTCTCTTCTGGGAAGGTGTTTTTTATAATACTAGACTCTTACAGGTATTTTCAATAAGCTATTATGAGTGAAGCAGATAAGCGCAGTAACAGTCTTTGATGTCCATTTGATTTATCAGTGATTATTGTAGAGTCTTTATTCTGAAGTAATTTTGTTTACTAAAACCAGTGCTTAATTAAATCAACTAACAAAATAACATAGTCTTAAAGAAAGAAAGAAAGAAACAAAAAAAGGGCTTATTTCCTTCCTGGAAAAATTGAGTTGAGGAATAGGTTCCATATTCATGTTTTATTTACAATTGTTAATGCACATTTTTCATCAATATTTTCTGACAGATTTGTATTGGATTTAGGCCCTGAAGGTTTTCTGCAGATGCAAGGTTTCCAAAAGCTATTGTTTTAGTGATTTTTCACAGTATATTATAAATGGCTTGTTTTCTTTACTGATTTCTCTTCATTTTATTCTATCTGAAGACACGCTCCGCAGATTAATGTATTCCTACTGGGTCCAGGCCCACTTAGTTTAGCTTCTTGTGAACTGTTCTTGGTTTTGATGTGGTTGGGGACTATGAGTTTCAGTACTTCATGTTTGGAACTAAAGATTTATAATCTGTGCAGCTGTCATTTGCCAGTCTGGCATAAACACCCAGCATGCTTCCTCCTCTCCTGGTGATAAATAACCTTTAGGATACACCATTCACTTTCAAGCATGTCCTAGGTGTTTATAGTCTTTAACAGATACACTTGAAGATGGGTTATTGTAACTTTAGAGAGAGATTTGATTTAATTTGTGAGCGGAGTGAGAATGGTTTACATCATTACACAGTAAAATAATAAGCGTTAAAAATAGTTTCTCAAGTAAAAGCAGAACGGGAAATCTTTGTTTCTGTGGTGTGACTGGCTGGGTTTTGTTGGTTAGTTTTTGGTTGTTGGTTGGTTGGTTTGGTTTTGTTTTTTTTTGCCAAAGCAAAATTAATTAATGCCAGAAATATAACACAGACATCAAGCGTTGTATACCACAATTGAAATTAAAGACATGGCAAACAAGGACAAAGGGATGGAAGGACAGAAAAAAAAGGGCTTTCTGAAACGTGCATGACCTAGCTTTCCTGCTATTGGTGATTAAATTCTTTATGAGAATGACAGAATTGTTCCTGTGAGTGAAAGGGATGGTTAACTTAAACTTTTATCTCAGCCTAAATGCTTTCACAAGTCCTATAATTACATTATAGGCAGGCTTAATATACATATTATGTACTACTATCTGAGGTACTGCTTAAAGTTAAACTTTTTTCCAAAAAAAAATCCCCAACTCCAAGGACCCCTCTTGCTCCTTTTAACAGTTGGTAACCAGATCTCGATGCAGCATTGTGTTGTCAGTAGTTGAGGTTTCAGTTTTCCTACAAAAGTTATTTTGTGACTAGGGTTGATTTGCTACTGGACTGTTTTTAAGTGTGTCTAAAGATGGTTTAATAATGAGCATTAAAAACAGTGCTAAGGAGGAGTGTGTGGATAGTTAGAACAGAATACATAGTTGTGCATAATGTTTTAGTATTTGAAATTCACTATGCGCATTAATTTCTATTTTAAACTTTTCTTAGAAAAATGTTCAGACAGAATTATGATTGTCATCTAAGTGGTTCTGGCCCTGATTTCCTTAAATTAGGTATTTTAAATATGTATGTCTGGTAATATATCATTATGGAATATGAGAGCAAATTGGCTGTGGAGGGGTGGATGCAGTGCTTCTGAGTGCTGCACATCTCTCTGGGAACAAAACCTCTATGTTTAGTAGACTCTTAGTCAGAATCAAAGTAGAGTTTAATTGTTTGCTGAACAGAGTGATATTAATATTTAATTGACATTGGTTTTAGTTAGAAGAAAGTGTTTTGTTTTGTTTTTAACAAACTTTCAAGGTGACCTGTTTAGACTTAATTCCTGTTGTGCAGAATTTCAAGTTGCTATAACCTTTTTTCATTAACAAAATAGTTTAACAAAGTAAAAGAGACAAACCTGGTAGTTAAAGATTAATATTTACACCATAAGTTAAATTTATTACATACTATCGATGTTTAAATACATAGTTTGAAGGTATTTGTGTATGTTTTACTAAATGTCTGAATAGGTCAAATGCCAAGAATATAATGCATCCATACAACAGACTGTTTGGCATGGATAATGTCTGTTCTAAGCACAAAGGCGTGGTGTAGATCTTCTGTGTCATTGAATGCTGTCCTGTCCTATCACAAGCAACAATATTTCTGTAATGCTTCTGCACGTTGGTCAAGCTTCAAATTGTGTTTTCAGTTTTGTACATGGGTCTCAGAGCCTGCTTACTGAGAATCTGTACTGTATAGGTCTATCAAGTGTAATGTCATATGCAAGTGCTTTGAAAACAAGTGGAAAAAATGAACGTTGACATTGTGTTTCGAAAATGAGTAATCTCTTCAACATTTTTTTTCTTTTTGACTATATCTTTAATATTATCCTTCTTCCTTCATAAACCTCCTTCTGTCAAAATATGTTTGGTGATAATAAAGATCCTATTTAAACTCAAGATTTTAAGAACTCAGGTGGTCAAAGGCCTGCTTGCTTCTCCATGGAGTCTTTCAAATAGTGTGTTATGTGCCTCTCTCTTTTTAGGAAGAAAACCTCTAGTTTCTTTTGCAGTTACGATGACATTTGCTGTGTTCTATATTGCTCAGGAGTTGTTAGATGCTTTGTCCATGACAAATATTTCCATTTACTGAGTTTTTGGCAATAGGAAGGCTTTTTTTTAGACAAGAAAAGTTAATGTAAATATTACACTGTTTCACTACAACATGAAAATTTATTTTATTAATGCAAAATCACTTCTCTGATACTGTTAAGAGCAGCTCTGTTTTAATGTCTAATAAGCAACGTGTCACTGAAATAAACTTTGACCATTTCGGCAAACTCTTGAAACCACCACATTCGGTCTGATGGTCACGTGGCAGAATTTGTATTGGGAGGTGGTGGTTGGCTAGTTGTTGATAAAATAAATCTTCCCAAATTAGTCCCCTAAATTTCTGCTTTTAAGTAAGTAGAAATATATGCCTTCACCAGTACCAAGCATTTTAACTGTCTATTGGATACATGAAACCACAGCCAGTTCTGATGTCTCTTCTAGGTGCTAAAAGCCTCATCTGTCCCTTTCTCAGCTGTCAAAACTTCCAGCTTTTTTTTGACAACTTATGTAATGATGTCTCATATTCCATGAGGGAAAGAAAAAAAAAGTCTGAAAACTGGTCTTTAGTGCAGAATAAATGCCATCAAGAGTACTGAATAAGAGGGATTTGAGGATGGTGGTGCTGCCTGATTTTGTTCCTGCCAAAGGAAGGTGAAGGTGTGGGGGAAAGGGTAGCTTTTTTTACTGTGTCATTATTTATTTTCATGTTGGTCTTGGCCATTTAAGACGACAGGAGAGAATTGCTTTGTGCAAAATGAAATTAGTGGTTCTGATAGTGGCTAGTTTCTGCGAAAATATCCTTGCTGGTTCTCCTGTGGAGTAGCTTCAGTAGCCTGCTTTCCTAACTGTTTCTTAACAGCGTGAAACCTGATTTTACCATGTGGAAGCAGACTTTGTCACAGCGGGGACAAGGCAATGTGCATGTGTAGCTGCAAAAAAGCTGAGGGAGTCCCAAATCACTGTGAGTCTCTGCAGGGTCCACCTTTATGCTTCAGTAATTTTTCTATCGGTTAAGATAACTGCATCAATGTAATGGAGTTCTTATATACTGATCTGGAAAGTCCAAGGAGAGAAGAACAGTGTGGCGAAGAAGTGAAAAGCAAGAAAATGCATAAAACTGAAAGCTTATCTCTGTGAACTGCATGATATATATGCTGTAATTATGCACTGTTACACAAACTAAGATATATAGGTTGTGTTATTTCAGAAAACTGCAGAAAAGCAAGGCTTCACAAATTTTGCTCAACTGTGTTTTGTGTTTGGGTTAATTTAGGTCAATACCAGATAATCAAAAACTGTAAGTCAATTCTAAAAATGTTGTGAGAAGGATTGTATTCCCCCATAGTTCTAATTGGGATTTTTCTGAAAGCATTAGGTGAGAGTAACAGGATGCTGTTTTTCTTTTAAAATGTGTCACCAGGTTTAACAGCTCATACTTGCTTCCAGAAAAACTATTAATACAGTGGCTCAATAGACAAATACTTATATTTAATTAAATACAACACCAAAAAGGAAGCGACACAAGCTACAGCACTTTCTGTCAGTACCATAAAAAAATATTTTGTTAGAGTCAAGAGCAGCAAGAGTGTGCTGGTTTATTTTTCTTCCTTGGTTTGCTACTTTATTAAATAGCTTCTGTGGATAGAACAGGAGGTCTGGTAGAAAAAGCGGAGTTGTGGGGGTGAACGTTTTTGTATAGTAGTAGAGCAATCTATGTGTTGAAATCGTGTAAAAGTATTCTCTCCAAGAATGAGTCTGAGCTCTATTTTTATGGGCTATTTTGATGCTTGAATGTGTGTCTTGTCCCCTCCATGTTAAACGTATTTGTTCTCAAGGCAAAACATTTCATGAGATTTCCTGCCAAAAAAATCATAGTTTTTGTCTGTGGTGAGTGTGATAAGATAGTTTTCAGGGTTTGATTAATATCCAGACATTTGGCATTCATCTGTAGTACCAAGGGAACTTTTTCAAGTAGTTAAGTAAATTCAGTTCGTGTATTTTCTTCTCTACAGCTACACTAAATTTATAAAATATTTGCATTTAGAATGTTACATTTCTAAACGCAGTTCTCTTGAGTGCTTTAAGATGAACAAAGCATAAAACAATTGTTTCAGTGTTTTCAAAGTGTAATAACATCCGAAAAATGTTGATAAATGGCTTTCTACTTGGTTCTGTGCTGAAAGGGACAACGCGGTCAAACACTGGAAGTGTCACTATATATGATACTCTAGTGGCATCACTGCACATTTCATATCTCTACAGATTATTTACAAAAAATTCACAATGCAGTGAGCAACTCTGAATACATTTGAAAATACAGTATTGTGAGTGGAAATAAAACAAGTTCAAGTAAAACCCCCACTTGAAATGGGAAATTTTACGTAAGGGTAGAAGTGTGCATTCATACAAACAAAGCTACTGCCATAATGGGAGGAAAATGTTTTTGGTTTTTTTTTTTTTTCAAGGTCAGTATGATAGTAAGCAGTGGGGTTAGGCTCTTATATTGAGCAGACAACCTTAGGCATCAGTATTTACTGTTGTTTGTTCTGAAGCATTGCGGCAGCTCTTTATCCTGAAACAGAAACTAAGAGCTTCTTACCTACCACTGTGTGGCAACAGTGGATTATTGAATGTTTGACTTGAAGTTCTTGAGCCACGCTGTGCAGTGATCTCAGCAGGAGTTTTAATAGTATGGACTGTAGGAGTGGTGAGCAACTGGCAGAAAGACTAGGACTGGGTGGAGTACAGTAAGGTGAAGTTATGATCTAAATGCTTGTAGTATAATATTTCAAGGAACTTACTAATTTGATTTAAGTATCTAGTTAATGTAACTGAAGTCAAAGATGAGGATCAGGATGTTGGAGTTTGGTTTTGTGTGTTTGGTTGGTGTGGTGTTTTATTTTGGTGGTTTTTGGTTTGTTTTGTTGTTTTTGTTTTTTTGTGGTGGTGTTTTTGTTGGGGTTTTGGTCTGTTTTTGTTTTGTTTTTTAATTAAAACTGGAGCCACAAAAATCAATACTCATCTGTAAAGAAATATAGTATTTATGTCAACTGATCAAACTTACTATTTTAAATGAGAATGTACAGTTTAATATTCTACTGTAAGTCTGGGTAATTTCTTACTGCAAGTCTTGCTCATTCAAAGTTTTTTAGTCAAATATTGTCTGGAGTAGGCTCTGCAGAGTGGTGTTTTCAGTACATGTGATAGAAATGTTGAGGAAATTTGTCTGCTCAATTAATAAGTAAAGTTTTGTGCATACGTTATGTGCCAAAATGAAATACCTAGTGAATTGTTTCCTCAGTGTGGAAGACTGAAGTGCGTGTTGCCCATTTCTGTTAGTGGAGAAACACTTCCAAGGGGAAGTTTTTTCTTGACAGCCCTGTTATTGACATAATTTACTTTTTGTGAAAAACCCCAGATTGTACTTCTCATCATGTGCCAGGGAACATGAGGACAATAGTATAGGGCATGACCTTTAAACCACTGCACCTGCAAGCATTGGACAGAAGAGGCAGTGGCTTGTTATCACTCATTTGCTTAATGTAGGCAGTGGACATTAAGAAAAATAAATGCCATGGAGAAACAAATAGCATGTTGTAAGGAAGTCTCAAACATTTGATAAAAATTGAATTTGAACACACTCCATCTTAAAGTCTTAAAAGAAGTACAGGCACTTGTGATTCTTGCTAAGGCAAAGGCTCTGCTGAAGTGTTAAATCACTTTAAGTGGTCAGTTTGATTAATAATGAGTTACCTTAGGATTCTTACTAATTTTTCATAGATAGACAAGTAGTAATGACCAAGATGGCCTTAACAGTGTTTTGCTTTAATAGGCCATGTAGAAGCCTGATCTACACTCATTGCCCATTTCTAACTCCTGTATAGCCTGCAATTACCCATGCTCTGCATTTGCTTCAGTAAGTTACCAATTCTGGATTTAAAATAGAAGCACTGAAGCTCTGCAAAGGTAACTGCAACACCACAATGTCTGGAATGTTCTTATATTTAGTGGGTGATTGTTTTCTGACTGTTGCATTATGTGCATATTTTACATGTTTGCTTAATTTATATGTACTGAACACACATGATCTTAAGCCCCTGGTTTTAATGCCATCTATCTGGCTAAATATTATCGCACTTGAAAAAACCTCTTGAAAAAACCTCTTGAAAAAATGCAGGACTTACTTATCTCTGTCCTCTCTCATGTTCCCAGCTGAGATCTATCACCAGAAATAAAGCCAAAAACAGGTATTTTATTTTGCCTTTATATTTCATTGTCTGGTAACTCATGACTGTTGGTGCAGGGTATTTGTCAAGATTAATGATACAACTAACCTATTTGTGCTACTCTCATTACTAGTATTTATCTTAAAATCTACTTCCAAGAAGATAGTGTGGGCTCTTGAATATGAAAGCTACTGAATATCTTTTTAACTGATAAGCTGAAAGCTAAACTCAAGTAAGGGAAGGCTGCAGCCTTAATTAATACACAGCTCTGGGTAAATCTAGTAAATATTGCATATTGTGATATCCAAGGAGTCTGGAAAAAACACCACATAATGACTGAGTAATCTGTATAGTTAAGCTAATAATTCATTGATTTACTGCTTTTTGTAAATGCTCTGTTCTTGGTAAGGAGAATTTTTTTCACTGAAATAACACCATTTATGTGTTATAGAAAATGTAGTTAACATAATTACTGTTTACACTGTTGTTTATTTCGTAGTTTCTGGGTTTGCATTTGTTTTCTACTCTTTACTCCATTTTTCTCAAAACTATGTTGTTATAGTAAGTATGGATGTATGCAGATGGGGGGAGAGCTTTTACTGTCAAAACTGAGTTTTGATAAGTGACAAAGTAAGTCTAATGTTGCTGCCCAGGCTTGTGGGTAAACCTAAACTAGTTAGATGTGAATTTGCTGTGGCTTGTGGTGGAGCCACAGCTTCTGGATACTTGCCCTCTTCTTGGAGTTTGAAAAGTTGGTTAATTACAATGATGGTCTTAAAAATGCTCTGCCTAACTGCCTACCCATAGAAATAAAGAAAAAGGAGTGTAAATCAAAGAGGAAAAAAAAAAGCAGCAAATGCTCTTTGTCAGCTTGTTCTTTTCCTTTTCAGGAGCATTATTCTCTACCAATTTGCCATAAACCTGCTATTTTCCCTTCTGTGTCAGCAATTTTTTACATTTTTGTGGTTTAGGGCACATTTCTAAGTCAGGTTTGGTTTTGTGTTTTGGTGGGGTTTCTTTCTCTCTCCAAGAGAGTGTCATTAGTTAGGGTTCTCTTACAACTTTATACAGTGTTTTGAGGTGAGGGGAAAATGGTATCAAAATTGCTTATAGTCAAGAAATCTTAACTTCTACTGCTGGCCCTGATGGTTCTGTTTTACAGCCTGTATATCTTTGATGTTTGATTCTTCGCAAGTCTTGGCAATTGTGCAGTTTGGGTAATTTTTGAAGAATTATTTCCCTTGCTTATGTGGAAACATCAGTTGCACAGACTCTTACGGAAATGAGGGAGACTGATTAATCCTTTTTCTTCACGATATGCAATCCAACAGCACCTAAAAGTTTTTATTGACGTTAACATCCTTCATGCTGGGCAATGTATGCAAACACTGGATAGAACAGTTTTTCTTGAATGTCTAAAGTTTCTAGATTGACTCTGCCTGATGTGAGTTAGAAATGATCTCGGTCCCTGCTGAGCTCAGGATTTAGCAGGCGTGGAGCATCGAGGGACTCTGCTTGCTCTTCAGTGCCATCTTCTTGCTTCAGAGGTGGTGGCTTCCTTGCAGGGAGTTCTGCCAGGCTCTCTAAATGAAACTGTTTTTAACACTTGTGTATACAAATGCAAAGGTTTTGATATGTTACTGGGTGGAACAGAAAATAGTGATATTTATCTATCTGGGTGCTGGATATCTGACCACAATAATCTGGTGTGAAGAAAATGTGTCTCAGCCATGATTAAGGCATTCTACAGCAGAAACTGAGGCAGTTGAAGGAATCTGTTTTTCCAAAGTGCTGTTCTTATCTAAGGGGTTTTACTCTTGCCTTGTAATGAGCAGAGCACCCAGACACGTCTGTAGGATACTCAATGTTGTGATTTTGTTTCCTATCCATTTATTCTTTAAGCTCAGGGGTTAAGATAGCATAAAAATGCTGTAGGAAAGCATCAGCCCTTAGGCAAACATGAGAGTAGGTTTTAATAGTGAAGCTGAAGTATTTAACTATGCAGAACAATTAAACAAAACTATTAAACAAAACTTTTGGAGTTATGTTACTGCTAGTTTTCTTTATAAGGTAGATCCTAATTTTGTGCTTTTTGAGCTGATCTTCGAGTTAACTGATGTGTATATTGTGTTAGCTCTTGGTTATCTCTAATAATAATAAAAAAAAAATTGTCTAATACTTGACCAGCAGTGGGTGAATTTGATGTGGTGCTTTTATAAAAGATTTCTCACATGAGTATGATACACACAGAAGATGGCATGTTGATCTGAATCTTGGGGCACATACCAAAATATTTAGGTTTTTTAAAAAACTGGAAATACAAATGCAAATTATGAGAAGATGATAATAATCTTTCCTCTTGGGCTATTCAGGCACAGCATTGTCCCCTCAAATAAGGAGAACTACTTCATGGGGTAAGAAATGCATTTGTGCAGGTGTGAATAAAAAATCAGTCAACAATCAACCACTATATATATTTTTTTTTTCCAAAATAAAGACATGAAAGACTAGAAGTTTACTAAAGTGTGACAATGAAGCATTTTGAGCTTTCATAAATAAAACCCATTAATCTTGAAAATTTAATTTTTGTAAAGCCAGTAGCCAAGGAGTAGCCTAATTTTACTTAGTGAAATAATTTGTGCAAAATGAAGGTTGGGAATATTGAAATTTTAAGAAAATGTAAAAATATTCTTTAGCAAAAAAATTGGTATTAAAGTACAGGGGAAAGTGTATTGAGTGAACAAAGTACATCAATATCACAGTAAACACCATTAAAATTAAAATGCAGGGGAAAACAAATGGACTATTTTTATCAAAGAGGAAATTAAGCAATATACTTGATATATAATATATAAATACAAATACAATAATGTTAAAAATAGGCAATGTAGCAAAGTTAAATTGCCCCAGATATTTCCCTGTGCTCAGCTATGTTTGTTCATGTCTTTCAAGGAGATGCTGCTTACTGAACAAGGGAAAGGAAAAAGAATTGTGATTTGGCAGATGTGAAAAACTAAAGTACAGCTTCCAGCCCCAATTCCAGTGGACTCAATACTTCTCTCCTTCCACCTAAACCAAGTAAAAATAAGTCCTTGCCATGAGTTAAACAGTGCTGCCAAAGAGAAATGATTTGGTTAGTGAGCATTTGTTACTGCAGCTATCTCAAGGTGATCCATTCTTGGAACCACAAGTAGAGTAAACACAATGGCTAACTGACTTGAAGGTCAAAAATATTTTGCTTCAAAAGTTATTTTGCCAATAGGACAGAAGCAGGAGTTTTACAATATTCCATTTTTTAAACAGTGGTTTTAGTATGACTGATGCTTGCTGGACAGGTCCAATGTTGCTTGATGTTTGGAGAGACTCTGCTCTTACATGGCTTGAAAAGGAATGATCAGATATTGAAAGAGACAGGTGGATGATGAAATTCCTCGGAACAAACCCAGTATAGTGTTTTTCTTATTCAAAGCTGTGATTTGAAATGGCTTTTGAAGCAAGAGCTAAGAACCTCACATGCAAGCCTGCCATTGCTGTGGCTTAAAAGACTGCTCTGTAGGGAATTGAAATTGCTACCTGAATCATCTTTCTGATAGATGAAGGTGAGCCCACATACCTGTATACACATACCTCGGAATCTCTTTCTTTGTGCCTTCCCTTGCTTCTGAGTTAATGATTGCTTTTCCTAACAGTTCTCTATGTTTTAGATCTGACTCATACTTGCTTACTTTGAGGGTTGATCCACTGAAGTCAGTGGAACTTGGTGTAAAGCATTGAAATGCTGGTTTGTAGTAGTTTGACTGACTTGGTATGTGTTTAAAAAAATAAAAGATTGTTTAAAATTCCTTCCAGTTCCACCACCCCCAAAAAAAATTCTGCCAAAAACCCCTCAACCAATTGCATTGTAATTGAAATAGAGATGATATTCCTTTAACCTGGATTTCTGTTGCTGACACCACATTGAATCCCAGATATGCTAAACTAGGTTTGCAGTTTGTTGACATGGTACAAAATAATTTTATGCACAAGACGTAAAAGAATCCAGGGTATCGCAACTGAACATAAGTGTCCCAACAGATACCTGTTTTATAAAGCTGCATTACTCATTCAAAACAAAAGGCACAAGCAAAATTAACAGAAGTTTTGACAAATCATTGTACACTGTTCTTTTTAGGATTTAAAATAGGAGGTAAATAGCTTACATTTTTTTCAGTCTCTGAATGTGGTATTAGAGAGCTGGATATTCTCCCATATGATATATTGGAGCATTATGACTGCAATGGTTTGCCACGTGCTGTAGGACAGTTCTTTTAAAAGAGCTTTTCCCTTACCTTGTATTACGCTCCTGTTTTAAGGTGGTCAAATAATCTTTAAAATACCTCCTTGGAAAAATCACTTATTGTTCCTTTTAAACAGCTAGTGAGGAGGTTGGAATTTTTACTAATGAGCTGCACAGAGTCTTGATAGTTTTGGAGAATTCTGTTCTGTTGTCAATAATAGTTACAATTATTTGCTTATAAGAAATATCTCTTTTTTTTTTTTTTTTTTTTTTTTTTTTTTTTTTTTTTTTT
>JANHGN010018025.1:208785-252974 GCA_024605025.1 Megaceryle maxima
AGATTTTCAAAACCCGCCTGGCTGTGTTCCTGTGTGACCTGTGCTGGATTGTATGGTCCTGCTCTGGCAGGGGGGTTAGACTTGAAGATCTCCAAGGTCCTTTCCAACCCCTGACACCCTGTGATACCTCTGATTAGAAGTGAAATAATTACAAAAGTATGATCCGTAAGCATGATCTAAGTAATTATTTGTTAGGAAAAGTGTTGTAGGCAAGTTTGTTGCTGTATTGTAGTTACTCAAAGTGATTCTAAGAATTGGTTTGTATCCAGGTTAAGTACTCAGCTAAACAGAGATACCTGTCTAGAAGTAAAAATAGCAAAGGATGTAAATGGAGATGCAGTTCTTCCAGCTCAGCTTTGTGAAAATGCTAACGAGTCTGACTTACCTCCTGGAAGTTTACATCTTGATTTAAGATCCTGTTTTGTTGAGTGATTCAGTCATGAATGACTCCTGTCATGAATGAATGAGCAATGGCCAGTGAGGGTCAAGGTACAAATAGGCTGAGGAAGTCAGGTGATGACATAAGTTCCTTTAAACTCTCTTGTGAGTGTATTAATTTGATTTTATGTACCACTGCATCTGGGTACAACTGCTATTAGTGTCAGTACTTTTAGCAAAAAGCTTCACTAGACTAAAATTCTAAGCAGGTACTGCACATCTGATCTACAGTGTTAGCTTTGGCTTAACATTAAAAGGTTTTCATCATATGTTTGCCTTCTGAGCCACGTGGAGTAAGGCCTCCATCATCTACATCCTTGTAGTGGTGGATCTAAAGGACTGTTTTTCAGTCTGCTTCATTTTAATAGTTGTCTTTTTTTTTTTTTTTTTTTTTTTTTTTTTTTTTTTCCCCACGCAGTACATGCTGTGAGAGCATAATTTTAGCTGTGGCTAAGCATTTTCATATGCACTAAGGTGATTTATGTACAGAAAGCTCCCTTGGAGTAAGATCTTTCACTTTAATTACCATAGCAGTGTTGTACTTTTTTTGTGACACTACCCATGATGCTTAGAAAGGGGATCCCTTTTCTGTGCTTTCTCTTCTCTGGTGTGATTTTAGCTTCTCCCTGGCTCTTTGCAGTGCTGAGGGTGACATACCACAGTCACTATGCAGATTTTTTTTTTTTTACTGTCTTTTAGCACCATAAAACTTAATCGGAGATCAGACTTGGGTCCAATCTGTAAACTGAGAAGACATGTTCCAGTCCAGAAGGTGAACTTCACATTTTTAAATACTAATGTGCGCTGCTTGCATGGATGTAACCCTCAGGTAGCACTGCCCTTTTCAGAGAATCATTGGGAATGAAGTAGTGAGGTATTTCAGGCAAAGTTAGACACAGGAGGAGACAAAGTCAAAAAGGAGACACTGGAATGAACTTACTGATACAACCAACACTTTTGGTGAGTGATAAGTTTCTTTGCAGGCAAGTTGCAGACTGTATATGCAAAAGCAATGTAATTGCTTAATTTTTGGTTGTAGTTTAACAATTGTTAGAACAGAAAATACAATGACCTCCCCTTTTATAAAGTTCAGATTGCTAATGTTACTTCATCATTGAGAATGCTGTCATTGAATAACAATCTGCTGACAGGAAAATGCAGAAGCAAGCTGTCTTATAGTTTCAAAGCAGGCCCTGCTGCCTTTGAAATAATCTTGTAGATGTTATATGATGGAATACTAAATAGAAGACCAATTCCAGATCTTTTGACAACATTCTTTTATAATGACTTTACTACTGTTATATCAAGTGATTGATGTAGATGTAATCATTGTAGTTGATGAATGTTAGTGTGGCAGGCTGACATTTGATTTCTGTTCTGTTTGAATTCTAAGTAGCTTAAAGAATAAATGCTTGCAGTGTGGTTAGAAAAAAGTTTACTGTACCTGTGTGACTAAACTGGTGTCTGACTGACATTTATTTATTTTTATCAGTGTGGAAGGGTCAGAAATCCTTATTATTCAGACTTCAAAATGAATTTTAATGCTCGTGAAAGGAATCAGATTGACAGCCAGAGGAGCTGAAGCCTTTTCTCCAACGTCAAGAGAGACATAGCATAGGCAAGAAGGATGTACCTGTCCCACCTAGGGAATCTTTGTTCTTATTTGTGGGAGAACAATATTGATGGTCCCAGATCTGATAAACAGCAGTACCCTTTATTTTGGCCATGTGGCTCTGTATCATAACCTGCCCTATGTGACTGGGCAGGAGGTTGAGGGAAAGTAAAATTTCATGGTCTGTTTCATGTGGGAGTGAACCAGGGGCTGCTGATGGAGTGGCTGTGTGTGGAGATGACAGAGATGAAAAATGTGTGGAATTTCAGTTCCTTTCATCTTCCCTTCTGCACCTTCTTTCATCTCACAGCTATTGCGGAACAAGAGTAGTGACTGATTTGTTACTAGGAAGGTCAAGAAAAATATTTTCTTCTGGATATATAACTAATTCCCGTTATTATTTTATTTTATAACTTCTATTACTGTTCTGGCCTATTTCTTGTTCAGTTGAGTTCAGCTGAGTCTCTTGGTGAGCCCTTAGGAGCTGGAGTGGTGATTTCCAGCTCTTGTCTGCTGAAGACTGAATGCACCTGTGTACTGGGTCTGTCTGAGGTGGAGTTAATTTTCTTTAGAGCAGCCCATATGGTGCTGTGTTTCAGATTTGTTGTCTAAACCAGTGTTTTGGCTGTTGTAGTAATTGTGCAGCACCAAGGCTTTCTCTTTTGCTCTGCCCACCCCCCTGAGTAGGTAGGCTGGAGTGGGCAAGAAGTCGGGTGAGGATACAACTATGCCACCTGTTCCAGATTGACCAAAGCAATATTCCATGACATATAAAGCTGTGCTGAACAGTAAAACCTAAGGGGAATTATGGGGGGTGGGGGGATGACCACACAGACATGTACATACCCACGTGAATCTTAGCTGCTGCTATGTTGTTTGATAGACCATGTGGACTGGCAAGCTGAGTAATCGTGTGAATGTGCTTTGCTCACATCAGTTCCCTTATCTTATAAAATAGATGGACAGTGTAGCACAGGTATCTCTTGTGATTCACAGTCTGGTTCTTGATGTCATTGGCATCCATTTGAAAGCATGTTTTAGAACAATGTTGTGAATTATAAAGTGTAGAAATGCTGAGGGGGAATATTCTGCTCTTTTCTCTTTTATTATCATTTATTTCTCTTCCCCATTATTGCCTAGCCCCGTGTGATTTTAATTGAATTTTGGTCAGGTGAGCTGACCCTTGTGCTGGCATAAATTATTGGTCTGGCTTGTTCTATAAGTCTTTTTATGTTCTGTTTGAACTAATGTGGTTGGGTTTTAGAGAAAGCAGCTGCTCATGTTCTGGCAAGTGCACAGAGGGTTTCAGAGTCCTCTGGCAGAAGGGGGAAATTAAACTTTTTGTAGAGAGAAACTAACATGTTCCACTAGAATCTGTTGATAAAGCTGTGTTAACACCTGTAGGGAGCTCTTACAGATTTTAAGACAAACAGTTTGTCCCCTCTTATTGCATAGCCTGTAAGATTTTGCCCAGGTAACTTCTCTTGGAGACAGTGACTTGTCTGATGAAAGTACAATTTCAAAAAGACACCCAGGTTTAATTTGAAACTACTGAGAGAAGGGCAATGGCTTTAGTAGTCCCAGTGGTTAATCACCAACGCTGTTAAATATTTATGACTTGTTCTTAATTTGAATTTGTCTGGATTTAATGTCAAGCCCTTTCTTAATGCTGGCTCTTTCTCTGCTACATTTGAAGAGCACTTTAGTACCCGGTGCTTTCTCCCAGTGAATGTTCTTACACACTCTAATCAAGTTACTGCTCAGTCTTCTTTTTGATAAGCTAAACAGATGGAGCTATTTCACTCTCTCACTTTAAGACATTTTGTCCAATCCTTGAATCATTTTTTGAGGCTTCTTCTTTCTTCTTTTTTTAGAACCTCTGTCAATTTCTCAATATTCTTGTCAAAGTATCAGAAGGAGATACCGTATTCAAGCATTGATCCCAGTGATACTGTATTTAAAGATAAAATGATCTTTCGGCTCCTTTGTTTGTACATGAGCCTCTTTGTTACAGTAGAGCCTGCAATTTTTTTCCCCCTAGGTGTATGACTTCGACTATATTACAGGGTGTTTAATTTAGAAGGCCTGCTTTACTGTCTGTATTATAAAATACAATATTTAAAGCTAAATACAAATTATTTAGGGTTTACTATTATATACCTTCATGGTGAGAGGATTACACAAGTATA
The DNA here is from genome assembly GCA_024605025.1 of Megaceryle maxima. Lineage (NCBI taxonomy): Eukaryota > Metazoa > Chordata > Aves > Coraciiformes > Cerylidae > Megaceryle > Megaceryle maxima. Next base: position 213,025 of record JANHGN010018025.1, read on the forward strand.
CTTTGGAAAATATTCATGTGAATGGAATGAGCTTCAGAACTTATAAATATTGCTGTTATAGTTAACATAACTTGGATGCTGCTATATAAATAGATAATACTGGTTTGGATGCTAGACAAATATTGTTTGTTATTTGCAGAGATGTATTGAATTAACTCTTGATATTTGATCTGCAGTCAAGTATTTGTCTATAATCTCCCTCAATGATTGATATGAATTAAATTTTTAAAAAATGCTTGAAAAACATAACTGATGTTATAGAAACAGCTCCTGATCTCATGCAGTAGTTTGTTGTTTTGTCTGTCTTCAATTTTTCGTATAGCATGGTTCCTCAGCTCTCAAGTTCTAGCCTGTGTGTTTGTGAACTGACACTGATTTGTGAGTTTTCCCAATTAGAAGTAATATGTTTTTTTTAGTGAATAATTCACTAAAACAAAAAAATTGAGTTAGCCAAGTATTTGCTTTTCAGGTTCATATGCAAAATAATTCTTTGTTCCTCTCATCTGAAAGTTTAAATATTCTGAGGTGTTTGAGATGATACATGACATTATTTTTCCTCTGAAGTTTTCTTTGAAAAGATTATAACTTCAAAAATATTTAAGTCAACTTAATGTTGAAATTACTTTTCTGTTGTTCAGTTCTCTGAAAAGATCAAATGAAGCTTTTGAGTTGATCAAGCACCAATTTTTAAGAATGAATTATTTATACAACTTTAATCTAGATGTCACCTAACCTGTTTGCTTGTCTCGCTCTATCTCACTGATGCACAATGATTGGAAAATTATACATTGTTCTAAATATGTAGAAATGTGAAAGTGTATAGAATCTAAAATGTGATCTTCAGATTGAATTCATCCTATAGTAAACCATGAAGTTTATATTTTAGGGAACCTGATTCCTTACCACCCTTGTTTTAAAGTAGTTTAAATTACCAGTGCTCTCATCAACAGTGAGTGGTTTTTTACATGTCATAACTCTGGTGATATAATATAGCACTATCTTAAGGTAAAGGAATGAAAGAAAGGGAAAACTAAGTAAAAACAAACAAACAAAACCACAAAAACCCACAACAACAACAAAAAACCCACACAAAAACCCCATCCCAGAAACAAAAAAACCCAAACCAAATGAAAAAAATCTGTTATAAAAAAGAAAGGCGGCCTAGAGGTAGCTAAAGAAATGGATTTTTGTGGTGTCTGTGCTGTCTACAGGTGGAAGCCTCCATCGTCCACTGTAACTAGTTCCATTTAAAAAGCCTGTTGAAACATAGTTTAGATCTTGATTTAAATTCTCCCTCCTCCTGCTTGCTCATCCTTTCACCTTTGTTTCTGCTGGGGGGGAAAGTGCAGAGGGAGTTGTCATTGGTTCCAAAGTGTTCAGGAGAAGCAGCAACTTCCCGAACTGAGGGACCATGGTCTGTGACAGCAGATGCCTAACCATCCTGTCATGTAGTACAGATGCAGCCTTCTAACCTAGTGTACGTGTACGTAGAAAGTCTTATTGAGATTCTAGTTCTGATGCTTTCATTGTGCTTGGCCATTAAGAGTGATAAGTAGCTCTAGACAAAGACTGTGGTTAAAAAAAAAAAAAAAGAAAAAGTAAAAAGTAGCCTGAATCAACATTCCACATGGCATGCCTGTATAAAAAGGGAAAAAATAAATGAAAAGCCTTGTCCGAAGGAGACAGAAAACTGATCTGAAAGACTATGAGTAGTGGGTATGTGTGCTGCTTGCTTTGTGGAGTTGCCAAAATATCATTGAGATGTATTCTTTTTACTGCGGTGGGAAACAATACTCTGTGGTATTCCATTGTCATAGGGGTGTTCAGAGCCTATGCTTGCAACTTGCCCTGTGACAGCCAGCTGAAACCGTCATGCAGAGTATACGGAAGTCACTAGAGATAAACTAGTTTTGAAATATTTGACCTTCTCAGGGGGATTTTCTTTTGGCTTCAGCTGCTGGACCCTCCTGTTTGAAACATTAATCTGGAAGCACTTTTAAATGCTGAACAAGGCAGACAGTTTGGGCAGTACAGCACGGCTGCCAATAGGTAGATTAAACAGAGAGAAAAGAGGCAATGGGGAGATGAGTAACACCAAATTGGTAGAATGGAGAAAATGTAAAAAGAATCTAAATAAAGAAGGGGTTGGGATTACAGGGAGAAGAAAGACTCAGACATGGGAAGGAAGAAAATAAAATACAGTATATCAGAAATAGAATCTGTGAGTTAGGAACATTTTCAAAGCTCTGTGGCCTCCCTTAATCCTCCACATATACTGCTTTGAAAATAAGCCCATTTGATCTGTTCTCTTAAGTTGGTTTTTTTTTTTTTTTTTTTTTTTTTTTTGAAATAAAACATCACTTGACCTCCCTAAAAAAGAAGCATGCTAACATCATGCAGTAACAGTGACCAGCATTTCATCTTCCATGGCTTAGAACCTGTGCCTTGGCCTTCTAATCTGTTCTTATTTTGGTGATTTTTGTGGATTGCCTGGCTTGCTCTTGTTTATTACTGGCAAATCTTTGTCCTAAAAAAAATTAAATAGTATCAATGATAGAGACATAATACCACTTTCTAGAATAAGACACAATGAAAAAAGTAATTATTTATATTTCTTAGATGCTACTATACCAATCTCCTTCATTTCCAATCTATGGTAACTTAGACTAGTTCTTTTTCAAGATGAGCTTTCATGGAGAAATGATGCTATGCTGTGCCAAATGCTCTTCTGGTATCAATTAGTGTCTCGGAAAAGAAAAGTCTAAGAATAGAAAGCTCATTGAAGAAAGCACTTAGATGGGATTAGAAAATCAGTATGAAAACAGAGACAAATTTGATTCGAGCAACGATCCCCTTAATGTTGCTAACAAAGGATTTAATATCTTAAATGTGTTTAAAAATAGTTTGTTACCATACATATTAACAAAGAACAAGTATGCTGCTTGGGCTTCATTTTGTCAAAGGTCTTTGATCATTGTGTAGTTTGCATATTACGTGTGCACTAATTTCTAGACATTGGAGTCAGTGGTAGTTTTGCATGAGTAAAAACTGCTGGTTTGGTCCCCCATGATTCATTGATAAGGGTATTGCTTCTGACATTAGATTCAGCTAAGGGTAACAGACAATAACATGGCTGATTACTAAAGTAGAAGATGCAAATTCTTTCACATTTCTATGCATTAAAAAGGCTTAGAATTCCTGGATTTTAATATAAAATACAATGAAGTGTATCAAATAAGATTCCCCTATCTTGCTTTGTAATAATAAATTGCGGTGTGCACATTCAGAGGGTGAAAAATGGCTTTAAAGAACCTTTGCCTCCTAAGGTTGAGAAAATACATTACCAAAATCTCATTAAACACTTGTACATTTGTGTGTGTGTGATTGCACGTTCCTTTTTCTTCAGGTGATTATATCCAGACTTGCATGGTCTTATTAAAACCAGTTGGGCTCACAGGAGCTGATTGGGTTTAGATCAGTGAAATAACTGGTATACCTATGTATGACATTGGTTATCATTTGTTATAATGAGAGCAGAAGCAAATTTTACCTTGTTATTTGAGGATCATGGAATGCATTTTTCCACTGTGTTTTATTTTGGTGTAGGTTTCACCACCTTCTTTCCTTCAGGGCATCCCCAGCATCCCTTCTTGAGCTGTGCTCATAGTTCATTCTTCCAGAGCTTGGAATGAATTCCACTCTGGGATTTGAGTTCAAGGAATTCAGCCTTGGAAAGGCTAAATGTGTGAAAAAGATATGGTGTGGGTTTTTTTCATTACTCCTTTTAGAATCTGTGAATGGAGGGGAAAAGTGAGTAGATACTGGTCAAGACCATGAGGAGATGAGCAGATGCAGCCAGGGTTGGTTCTCATCAGTGATGGTGGTGGAATCCATCCCCAGCAGAGCTTCCCAACCCCAAATAAAATTTCCAGAGTTACTGGTTTTCCTCTTAAGCTACTGCAACATAAAGCACAGTGTGCTTGGGCAGTGGTGAGTCTCAGAGGAGGATCACCACCAACTAAAAAGCATTAGAGCCTCTGCTGTGTCCAGCGGTAATTTCTTGCAGTGCTTGTCACAAGGGAGAAAATGCTCAAATTGTGTTCCTATTGGAACTGTATCTTAAATAGAATGACACAGCTTTTAAAAGTTGATTTAGGAATTCAGAATCTCCTGAATGATACTCAGGGGCTTTGGTCCCAGAAACTGACATTAATAAAACTAAACAAAATTTTTTAAGCTGGAAATATTTTCCAAATTTTTTCCTTAGCAAAGGTATAAGTAATAACGCTTTTTAGTTGCTCAGAAATATTACATGATGTTTATTTTGCTTCCTGAAATAAGATTTTAGGGACCTGTTGGTGTCAGGAAAGAAGAGAATTGGTACTTTGAATTTGTAGCTTCTGTAATTTCTAAGTGTTTTGGAATCTCTACTGCCAGCTGCTGTTTTTGTTCCTGGAAAGTGTATGTGGTCTGATTTTAAAAACCAAACAAACAGAAAGGGAAAAAAAACACAAACAAACAAAGCAAAACCCCAAACAAACCCCAAAACACACACACCCCCACAAAAACCCAAACCGACAACAAAAACCAACCCCCCCCAAGCCCCAAAAAACAGAAACAAACAAAAAAACCCCCAACCCCAAATCCATAAAAAACAAACTAAATAAAATAAAAGACAAAACCAAACCAAACAAAAAAGGGACACAGAAACAGACATTGCTACACAAACAATAAAAGAAATAACACCCCATATCTTCTAGGTTTTGAAGCAGTTAATATTTTAAAATAGCTTCCTCTATTTTTATCCATCAGGCAATATTTTAGCATGAAGAATATGGCAGCCAGTGTCAGGAAATTGCTGAAATTCATGGAATTTGTAGGTGGTGATGGATGCTTAAAACACGGTAGGGTTATTGTGGAAGGGTGAGTTCGTTAGGAGCTCCTTGGCTACATAATTTTCTCAGTGAGCACTTAACCTATTGAAATAATTGAAGTTGATGGTTTCTTTTTATTAAAAGCTTACTGTTACGTGCATATATTTGGCTGACTGCTGTCATTCTTCACTTGCTCCACTATAACCTTTTTGTTGTGTCTGAATGTATTTAGATATGACCACCTCCGTAAGAAAAAAGAATACAGCTTGACTATATGTACATAAATGTGCACAAGTTTGTATGCAAGTTGAGTCTTGTTGATTTGGGTGTTAAATGCTGGGGAACTTTCCCTTTTGATATATTGTACAAATGATTCTATCCAAATTACGTAGTCCATTATGTTCTTAGTAGCAAAGGGAAAGGAAAGGAGATTTATTGTCCTGAGTGATCTACAAATGCAGGAAGTTTTAATAGAACATTTTGCTCTCCGACATCATCTGAAGTATATTATTTTCAATACCAATAGATGGCAGCAGAGCTCTTCAAGAGATCACTTTAAGGTACTTAACGACTCGGGGTTAAAGCAAATTACTTTAGCAGCAAGTTATTATCTGAGTAAATGTTCTTCTGCTGCGTTTTTCCAAGATCTCTACCTATTTTTGCTTTTAAATAGAAAGAAGGTATGGATGGGATAGAAGTTAATGCTATATTGTATACAGAGACATGTTTCTTAATCCCAATACATTAATTTCAGCTAAAAATCTTTACTACATCATTTTTTATTTGATAGAAGCCCCATTCTTCATAGCCCATGGAGAACAAACATCACGACATTCGCTTGTGAGGGTAACAGAACCTGGGTCAAGAAAATCTGAAAATCAAGCTGAATGAGTATTTTGTGTGGTCAGCCCTAAAGGTTAGTGTGGGAATGGTAGATTTTTTTTTTTTTTTTTTTTTTAATAACATCTAAGAAAACTGTTGTTAGTGTATTGCTTGCCTCTTAGTCTGAGAACTAAGAATCTGAAAGCATAGAATCCTATATGGCCTTGCTGAAGGATAAATTGCTATGAAACTCCACTCTTCAGACACAGCTAAACTATTAAATATATGCTTGCTGAGCACTGTTTAACTTTGGCAAATGGGGCAGGGAGGAGCAGGATGGTGGGAGACAGGAATGAAAACCACAAAGCTTTTTGTAGTGTCATTCCTGGGCTTACGCTTTTCAGAGACACCCCTCACAGTGAGGAAGCACCTGTGAGAGAGGAACCTTGGAGGGGAATGTAAAGAGGACTCATGAAGGGCACTTGAAGTTGGCAGTAGCTGGAAGCTCTATGCTGAGCTGCAGCCTGCGTGAGGCGAGAAAGGAATCAGATCAGGGGAAGCACAGCTCGTAGCGAGCAAGTAAGTTCTTCCAGTTTCAATCTTCAGTGCTTTGGGGTATAGAGGAGCACATTCTCAGTTGGAAAAGATCAGCTTCTGAAAACACTGTTCTACCTTCTGGCTTAGTTTGTGATGCACTGGTTTCCAGCATACATACAATCCTTGTTTTCTGTCTGAGACTGATTTTGGTTTTATTAACATCTTTTAGTCTGAGGAGGGACAATTTGTCTAACTCCTATTATTTGAATGATCTTGGTAGGCAGAGCAAATATCTTTACTCCAGATCTTGCCATGCTTCTGCTGTCCTTTTTTATCTGCCATATAAGGAAATCTGTTGACACTGCAACACTGGTCCATTTTCTTTATTACTTTTGAGATGTTTGAATATTGTTGCATGACTGGCCATTTCAAGTGGAAAAAAAATATCACCTAGCTGTAAACTTACATACACTAATAAATTGAACAGAATATCTTTTCTCAGCCTTACAAACTTCCTAAGCATCTGGATTTTCAATCTTTCCATTCAGGAAGGAGGCACACATACTCTGCCCCTCTTCTCTTGCCTTTGACCAGAAATCCAACTTGACTGGAAAAAAAAATTTTTCTTGCTGAAAGCTTTGTTGAGATTGGTATATCCATGAGAGGCCTGAGAGGCCACTGTTTTTTGGTGGGATTTTCTTTTCTACATCAGTAAATGATCAGACTCAGAATGCATAATCCTTCAATTTTTTTTTTTTAAAGGAAAACTTAGATTGCCTTTTTTCCATTGTTGTAGTTTATCTGATGACTTCCCCCCCCTTATATTAGACATTTATTCAAGGTTATTTTTTTAATAGTAAAACACATTCTGCAGTAACTGTGGGAAGCTCTAGAGCCAGTGCCTGTGCCATGTTTTGTACTTTTATTGTAGCAGTTTTGTAAAAGGTGGTTCATCCATTAACACAATTTATTTTTTTTCTGAGGGGGAAGATGGATATTTCTGAGAGATACTTGAAGAGTGGTATTCAAATACGAGGAAGCTAAAATTTTTGTATTTCTGCTACCCCTATATAATTAGAACATCTCTCATTTGTGCATCAGTTTATATGATCTCCTGTTGTGTCTTTTGTTCTGATGTTACGTATTATGTTCTTACACAGGCAGTAGACATTATTATAAAATAGTTCCCAATTTCCATTGCTTGAGGTTGAAAAACATGATCCAATGAAAGCCAGACTTGTGCTAAGTCTTTTAATTTCTGGGATGTTGTTGTTTTTCTTTATGCCACCTGCATCTGAATATTTGTTTTTTCTCATGACTAATGCAGGAGATGAACAAATAGAGAATCCTATTTAGAGGATAAGATTCTTTTGTTTTAAAGCCCATATAGACAGTTTTTGTAGTACTTTACAGCTAACGAGTGTCTTCCTGGAAGTGCTAGTAATGACTACTGTTCTAAACAAACAAAAAATTATAAGGAAACCTCTTGTGTCAGTTTCAATTGAGTTGACAAGAACTCAAACTGTCTTCTTTGTCCCCCATGTCTTGTTATTATATTTTTTTTTTTTTTAGATCTAGAAGTCCTTGAAGAGTCATAGTCATATCCATGAAACACAATAGATGTCCTTCTAGGCTACTTTATCTGTATTCTCCCCCTTTTAAACATGTCTGTATGTAGATTTAAGAATGTGAAAGATTCTCAGACTGTTCCTTCCTAACCCCACCCATAGTTTTGTCAAGTGATTTCTGATGGATAATAATCACAGGCAGTAAGGAGAGTCATGGAACTGAAAGAATAAAGTCAGAATATATATCAGGACATATACCATGGTAACTTAGAACTGTCTTATAATGTGACAATGAAAACCTTTGTAATGCTGTGCTATGTTAGCCTGAAAGGTCTGTAGAGGGGAAATGCTTGGAAACTCAATGGTTGATCTACTGAGGATCGAGGCTAAACAGCATAGTAATAAATAATACACTGTGGGGAACTTTAATGGATGTTGGATTAATAGGTACTTTATGTAAGCCTTTTTCTTCCCCAGAGTATTTCTGTTCTGAATGTAGGCAGTGATGAGATAAACAGTGGTCCTAAGTCATGTTACTCCAGTTTGCTATTTATCTGGTTTTATTAGGGTCTATAAGAGCTGTATGCACTTAAAACTAGACTTGAGATCTAGTTGAAGTCTTATTAATGTCATCTACTTTAAACTGTCGTCTTCATAATACTTCAGGTAAACTGAAAAAGGAATGCTCTGGAGCTGTGTTCTATGGCATGGTCTCTCTTGCCCTCATGTCCTTTTCCAAAAACAGCTTCAGCACACGCCAAGCCTTAACCTCTAGTAGATCTTAGATGTGTTTTGATTTCATGAGTAAATAGCTTGAACAAAACTTATCATAAGCAGTACAATCCTGAGCTCTGTGCGAATTTTCCTAGTGTGTTCTGTTTTCCTTTGCATTGACATGCATTTTCTAAAGAATAATGATCTACTTTTTCTTTTTTAGTGTAAAAATGAAATTATTTCATCAAGGTGCTTAAAAAAACAGGCTTGTGCTTTGAAGCCACTTAGGTGCTTTTGAAAATCTTGACCTTCAGAGCCTAATATTAGATATCCACAATGGAAACTGTCAATTCCATAACAATCAGTAAAAAATATAATATATTTTGGCAGCAGATCATTAACTGCCATCGAAGTAATTTTTTTTATCATTTATATCCAAATCAAACCTTGACTGCTAGATGCAACTATTGCAGGTCTGCAGAACTCAAAGCCTACTAGAGGGGAACAAGCTTAATGATTCTTGAGGGAGCATGTACTGGCAGTTCTGTTATAGTTTGGGTTCCTGGGATGATGGTAATGCTGCCTATATGTCATATTATCTTCCTCATCCTGAAAAATGTCTTGGCTAGACCAGGACAGAACCTTATCCAAAGATAAGTAAAGGTGACTGAGTCCAGAACACTTGAGTGCAAGGCTTGTTGTTTGTTACTGCTCTTCTCATGTGTTTCTTCAAGCTGATGCCATCTGATGGGAGACTATTTCTTTCTTATTTAGAGTTCTGGGAACTAAAACCAAATCAAACCCCAAAATGCACGTGCAGTCTGTTTCTAGACTGGTAATCCAGATGCTGTAGTAGTGTAAATGGCCAACAGGACTCTCTTTTTTTTTTTTTTTTTATAGATACCTTTGTAGGCCTGCAGAGGATGAATCCAAGTGGTTCTTCCATATCGACCTAGCTAATGGATCATCCTCTTTTGTTTTCATTTTTTGGAATGTGATTAAGTTTACTGAAAACTTTTCTTAGATGGTACAGGTACAGTAGTCAGAAGCTGTAGAAGTCTTCACATATGTATTATGTATTTTTTTTATCTTGGTGGCCTAAACTATTTGAAATGTTCAAAAAGGTGGTCAGCTTGACAAACATGTGACTTGTGGCTCTAGTGATGTTGGATAGCAGGGTGCTACTGAACTTAAACAAGAAAGTGTGGTTCTATCTGAGACTATTGGCTCTCAGTGGCTTTCATATTATTTAAGACTTTTCATCTCAGGTATTTATGGAGGAGACATGTTTTTTAAATAAGGTTATTAAATGTGCTTTCTCATGCTGTGCTACTTGGCAGGTGTTCTTTCAATCATTTCCTAGTAACTACTTATCAGAAGTAATGGAGAACTTTCCCCTACATTTACTTTTTCATGCCCTTACATACAATCACAGGGAGAAAGATGGTGGATAGTTCCCTGTCACATGTTGCTGGAGCAGGTGAAGACAAAATCTTTGCTATTTTGCACTCATGCATCTGTGGAGGCCTAGTGGACCATTCAATTGATGGTTTTACAGACAGATGGGGATCCTTTGGTTAACTTAATCTCACCTCGTGCATAACAGATCAGGGATCTTGTCCTGGAATTTCTGAGGAATGGGGAAATCTTACCAGATCATATCTCTGACATTTGAAATTTTTCTTTAATTCTATGTTCAGTTTATGTCTTGTTGCTGTTAATGCAAGGTGTGCTTTCAGCAGTAAAATTCGTAATACACTATTTTTGTAATAGTGCATTTACTATTGCTTCAACACAAGGAAAAATGTTGCTTTTCCTATTTACATGCAAATAATACTATCATGTCCCAAAAAAATGACCAACACCATATGTTTTGGAAACATGAAAGATCCCTTGCACTTATGAAATAAACACTTATGAATGAATTTGCTGATGTAATTCTGTATTCCTTCGTTATCTAGATCCATTTGCATTAGTATTTTTAATCCTTTTAAGCTCTTGGCCTTGGTTATATCTTGTGAAAGAGATTGCTAAAAGCTAATTGCATTAATGTTGATAAGCACTTTCTTTTAATATTATTCTTTTTCCGTTTCGCTGGATGTACCCTTCTGTTGTTCTGAGGTTTTAAATTGGTTTATTTAGAACAGTTTGCTAATTCTTTCGTGTGCCTTCTCCTGTGTGTGGATAACCACAGAGATCCCATCTCTTACAGGGCAGTTATTTTCCTGCCTGGTTAATTCTAGTGGTAGTCATCATTCAGTAGGAATCCTTCTTTACCGACTTCCAGATCTGCGTAATTTATCCTTCCTAAATGTTCCCAGGTAGTCACACATGAAATTTCTTAAAACAGGGTTTTTTTCAAAGCTGTGCTCTGCTCCATTCTGTGATCTAAAATGCAGTTTTCTGAGGACTATAGGGCAGTGTAGAAAAGTCACCCTTTTTTCATCTGTAGCGATGAGTAGATACCAGGGAATATAAATGGAATAAAATGACGAAAGGCTTAAAATCTCTCTTTTTCAGTACATGTGTTATTCTTTAATAATATCTTTTAAATATATCATTCTTCATAGCATATCCAAATACTGTTATGTAAGAACTAAAATATTTTTCTTGTCTGGCAACTTGTCACAAAAAACCCCCAATGACACTAAGTTCAGCCATGTGCTCTTAAATCATGTATGTATCTCATTATGAAGACAACAATACATTTGCAAGTAACCCAAATCACATTCAAGGGAAGGCATATATATGATTTAATTTTTATAGTACTGGATATTATATATTAAATAAATAGAGTGAAAGTTACTTTATTCTAGATTGATGGTATTTCTCATTATTCACTGTCCTAAATGTGTTTGCAACTCTTCCTCATTTTTTTTTACAGGTGAAATTCTAGCATCTGAGATACCAACTCTTTAAAAAAACCAAACAAACCTTTTTTTTTTTTTTTTTTAATATGCAGTTAGACTTGAACAACAGGTGATTATATAGACAGCAAAGCTCTGTGTTTGCTAGGCTGCTTCTATCATCTTCATTTTTTGTATGCATGTCTTTAAGCTAGTGTAGTTCTTAGATGATTTTTATTCCCTATCAAACTTGTGATCATTTTTAGTATTATTCAGAAATGCTTGGCATACTGAAGTGCACAATTAACTAACCATTCTAATTTGGAAAATTAGTCTGCCATTCTAGGCTCTCAGAACTACCATTTTATTTTAGTATGTAAAGTCTACTAATTTTCATTCCTTTACAATTTTCTTTCCTCTTGATCATTTTCTACTTTTAGCAGGGTGTTATTTTTCTGCAGACATTTACAATGAACGTTATTCACTGGTCATGGCAAACCTTCAATTAACAGGCTTTAATGCAGCGTGTATCATTATCCCATTATCAAGTCATCTTTTTCTTCATTGGTTTTTCAAGTTATTTATTTACTGTTGAGAAATGTTCTGTTCTCATTTAGTATTCTTTAAGGTGTCTTTTCAGTGTCTTCACTATTATATTTCAGAAGTATACAAGGTTCTGTTAAATAAAACCCAAACCATATTCAAACTGAGAAAACAACCCAAGCCAATGTAAAAGAACCTCTCTAAAAACCCACCTTTACTTTTATTCTCTTTATAAAATGTTCATACGAAGTGATCTCTTGAAGATACAAGATCAGCTGTGATAGCATAGTGCTGATGGTAGATGTTATAAAAAAGATGCTTGTTCTTACTTTAAAATAGCAAGCAATTGTATTTAATAATAAAATACTTTTTTTTTTTTCTTAAAAAAGACAGCATTTTGTCATCAGCTTTGCCATCTCTTCCAAATTGGCAGCCCCTCTTACTTTGTAGACAAACTTCACCTGTAAAATTGATACCTTTTTCCTTAGAATAACTGTTCCAAAGAACTTGTAAATCTCTTTCAAGGTGAATTACAATGAATGCATTCAAGTCTGGTGGATCCAGGGAAAAATAACAGGCAGTGGAAAACAAAAATATTGACAAAACTTTTAAAGTGATTGTTTGCATAGTAGTTTGCTTTTTATTTATGACGTGCTCTGTAAGTTAGCAGAAATTAAACAAAATAGCAATGAATACCTAGCCGGACATCACTTGTGCATAAAAATATCTACAGTAATTTCTTTTGAATTTTGAAACTGCTTAGAAAGATATAACTTTATTTAAATTTCAGAGATGTGAAAAAGCAGGTGAAAACCAGCAATCTCCCTAAGTAGAAATTTCAATGAAAACCAACTGACAGCTTTACAAAATGGAGTACTTAAATGTATTATTTTTATTGTGGGCTAATAGGCACTTTCTTCCTCGCTAATTGGTGTCTCTCAATTAAAACAATTACAGAATCAAATATATGAATATTAATATAGCATTTAAATTGGTATTTTATTATACAGAAGTCAAGAAATCCACAGCTAATTTTTCCTACTGCAACCTTATCTTCATCCCCCCAAGTGTGTGCACTACTACAGTGAAGGACTTTATTTTACAATTACACCATGTGAATACATAAATATTTGGGGGGGGAAGGAAAAAAAAGAAGTTATATGTAAAATATTAATTACAGAACAAGTCTGCTGGTTGCCTTAATTTTAAATCAGGAAATGCAGTGATACAAGTAAGCCAAAATTTAACTATAAAACCCCCTAGTAGAGTATGAACATTTCTGTTTCAATAGGATGATGAGTTACCATGACTTATCATACTCACTGTTAAGAAGAAATTGTGAGGAATTCTGGATGATCTTCAATGTTCATTGTTATTGACTTCATCAGATATATCAGATGTGCAATGTTAGGGTGATGGGGATGTGCTGAAACTATATTCCATTTCATTTGCTTAATTACTTAATATTGAGTGTAGGTTACTACAGGACTGGTAGTATTTGTATGGAAGTCAGGATCAGGAAAACTGAGAATCCCTGGATGAGAAAAGTGATATATTTGTATCCTCAGTATTCAGTAGTGGAGATAATGCTCCAGAACACTCCAACTCTGTTCATCTGCTTGCTCTAGAGAGCTCTATACTGAATGTGCATTTTGGATTTGGGAAAGTTTCACAAGGGTAATGAGTCATAAAAGAGCAGAGTAAGGAAAAAGCACTCAGTCACATTATGTACTGTTTAAAAGGAGAAGACACTTTGCAATTTTGAAATTAAAAGTGTAAATTCTGCTCAGTTGAGCAGAGTAGGATTAACAGTGAGGAGGGCAGAATCACATTATCTAGATTTTAAAAAAATCTGGGCATATTAGTTTTAAGAATAAAAGCTCTATATGCAAGATACTGGTTTTTTGTTTTGTTTTGTTTTTGGTTTTTTTTGGTTTTTTTTTTTCCTTTTTACCCTTTGGACCTTTCAAATGCTCCCTCTTTCTTCAAACAAACAGAAATCTGTAAATGCAAGCATCTGCAGTCAGATCAAGCATAAAGAAGTTTCAACCCACAGTGTTATTTTCTGACATGTTGCAACAAGAATGGAAGCACCATCTCATCCCTGACTTAAATGATTCCAGAGCTGCAACACTGTAATTAGCAGTTCTTAAGCTTACTTTTTTTTTTTTTTCTGGGGGAACAATATCCAAACACCAAGATAGGCTTAAAAGTTTGCTGATTAAGGCAGAGAGCCTTATTTGTTGATGTCTGGCTTGGTGGAAGACCTCTTGCAGTATTGGTTACTTGGAGGCTACAGAAATCCAGGGGAAAAAAAAATTAGTTTTGTGTCAAAAAATGTGTGTGTGTACTTTATTGTGTGTACTAATTATGTATATGTGTATATGTATGCTAGATGTGTATGTGACCACTGGAAATCACTAGCAAATAGTGGAGCACTACTGAAACTTTCACACTGAATACACTTAAATGTGACTGAAGTGTAACCCTGACTTTAGAAAGATTATTTAAAAGGGTTTTTTTGTCTGTCAAATGCCTTGATAGGTGTTCAATTACATAGTAACACCTATTTCAGGATACATCTGTTTCATGCACTTTTTTAAAAAAAAAATTCTGTTCTTCTGAGTCCTACTTTAAATATTTCCCTTCAATTAGAGGTGTATGATATCAGGTTAGAGTTCAGTTAAATTACTGCCTTTCCATTTGGAGATGGTACTACAGTGAAAAAAGAACATTGTGGCGTTATAAAACATTGCTCCCGAGACCAAGTCTGATATAGTTTGGTGTGTCCATGCATCTCTAAATTTAAAATTTAATGCACACTTAGGGCTTTAGTCCTTGCCCTTTGGTCCCTCCTATCATGTGCGTCTGTGTGCAAAGGGGAATGAGGTTAGGAATGGTAGAAAAAGAGCCTCCAAGAAGGCTCTTCTGAATGTGAGAACTGAGGGCTGAAGGGTTCCAGCTGGTAGAACTTCAGTTAAAGCACTGGGGTGCAAAGCAGGATGTACGCTCATTCTCCCTTCCTGCAAACTAATACCACGCACCTACTGTCAGGAGTGTATGGCACTGCCTCTGCCAGCAGCTGAGGGAGGTGTGGTTTATATAAACTAAATAAGTGTTTGGCAATCTTGTGTTGTCTCACTTGATTAGCAACATTTAATTTTGAAACATGGGATAATAAACTGTCTGTGGTATTGAATGAGGACAGAAATGTTCCCAGTCAAGAAGCGCTGTGTTTTTTGGAGTGAAAAATACATAAATGCTGGTGGTTGGTAACGCTCTGGACTAATTTTTAGGATAATAGAACTGTTTGGTTTCTCTTTATGGTTTTGTATTTTCTTTCTGTAAGGAGAAGTGTCAAAATAGAGTGGATGTCTGGATGGAATTGTCCTCCTGGTCTATTTTATGCAGAAAGGCTGCTGAATTATAAGGAAATTTTTGTTTTAAATGCAAATGAGTTGTCAACATTAAGGATTCGGAGCTTTCCACAGCGCTGCTTGCGTGAAAGCCTCAGAGAGAGGGAATGGCACCAACCAGGTCTTTTGGGTTTTATTGCTTAAGAGTTGAACTATTCTTTTGTTTGGCTTTTTGGGGGGGTTGTTTGTTTTTATCTTTTTTTTTTTTTTTTTTTGATCCCTGTGCTTTTGGTGGCTGCAGACTTGAAAAGATGATATTTTTTTGAAACATCCCTACAAAAAACCAATACGACGTGTTATGTGTTAAATTCCCATCTATTTGTAATGGATATTTTGAGAGTACTGCATTAGGAAAAAAAAAAAAAAGGTGTGGCTTTAAACATAAAATTTTGTGATCAAAGAAAGTTGGGTTTTGTTTGGTTGGTTTTGTTTGTTGTTTTGTGTTTGGGTTTTTTTTGTTGTTGTTGTTGTTCTGTTGGGTTTGTTTCTTTTTGGTTTTGTTGTTTTTGTAGGCAAGAAATATGAAATATGCTGTGGTGTGTGGACCCCAGTCCCTTGATGCAGCTTTGACAGCACAGAGGTGTTCTGAGTTAACAGCTGAGGAGTCCCTGCATGGACAGGTGTTCCTTTCTGTTGTCATTTGTTTGTTCATTGGTTTGGTTTTGGTTTTGTGTTTTTTTTAAAGTAGAAAATTTCTTCTGAGGCTGTAAAAATGGCCTGGTTAGGAGGCAAACATGATACAGACGGTGTGCTCACATCCTTTCTGACAAGGAATCTAATGTTGAGTGTAGTTTGAACTGTAGTTTGAAAGCTACAGTTTGATATATTTGAATATAGAAGTAAAGAGTGTACAAACCATGTTGAGCCTTGTCATAGTTAAATACTTTAAATACACTAGTGTGTTAGTTAAGAAATGTTTTTCTCTTTTGTATTAATAGCAGTAGCATGAGATCAGGTATCAGCCAATGTGTAGTTGTATCCAGCCTTTGTCTTAACTTCTTTATCACAGTGTTTCCATGAAAGAGTTTAAATTGTTTTTTATATTTGTTACCAAGTGCTTTTAGTCTTTGTTTTTCTTTTTGTTTGGTTGGTTTTAGTATTCAGTGTGTTGAAGCAGCTAAGTGGTGCTTGAATTCTCTTGTATTTAGGTGGTGGTAGTAGTAGTAGGCTGTTTTAAAGGATCCCTTTTAGCTTCTGACTGTGCTAAACTCACCTTCATTTTTTTCTTTTCTGATTTGACTCAAGAAAAGAGAGTTATCTTCCTTCCTCTTTTAAGTTTGTTTTATGTTTGTTATTTTGTTTGGTGGGTTTTGTTTGTTTGGGTTTTTTGGGGTTTTGTTTGTTGGGGTTTTGTGTTTTTGTGGTTTTGGTTTTTGTTTGGTTTTGTTTGTCTGTGGTTTTTTTGTGGTGGTTTGGTTTGGTTTGGTTTTTTGTGTGTGTGGTGGTGGTGTTGGTTTTCTTTGCCCCTGAAATCTGTGTAAGATATTGAGCTGTCTGTAGGTGATCTTCCTCAGAGATATGGACATCAGCACTAGATGGCTTTCATGACAGCAAATTAGATTCCACTGAGTGCATATGCAGTACATTATTACATCTATATGGCCAAGGCCCCCATTTCAAAGACAGCAGACCTGAATCAATTAAAGTCATGGGAGGTTGTCATAGCATATCTAGGCCTGCTTGCCTTTTTTTTTTTTTTTTTTTTTTTTTTTTTTTTTTTAGCTTAAAGCAATGCTGGGTATCTTCCCTCCTTCCCTGCTCAAAGCCCAAAGTTCTGCTTTTGCCTTACAAGCTGTAGAGCCTGCTGTTCTTTATTTCTCTCTACTTGTGTCTTATGACTGTAAATAGTTATTATGTTCTTAAAGAACTAAGTGATTTATTTTTTTTTTCTCCCCTCCCCCTCTTGGTTAGTCTCTCCCAGGATATGCACATACTAATGAAATGATCTACTGGGTCGTTTAGGCAGCATAAAAACTGATAGTAAATTATTAAGCTTTGTGTGTGCCATTAATAATATATTTCCATTTTAAATGCAATATTTTCATAGCCATAGAAATTAGAATTGGAAAAATATGTATTATGCCATTCAGCTCAATCTCATCCACTGCAAGATTGCCTTGGTATATTTAGAATATATATTTCCTAGTGCTTTGCTTTAACTAATCAAGTGATGAGGCTTTCAGCATCTATCTTGGGAAACTAATCCAGAGCACAGTGGGTCCCACTATGAAGACATTTTTTTGTGCCAAATCTTTCTCCTCCTCTCTCACGTTTCTCTCCCCACTTCTCCATTTTCTTCTTTAATGTTTTCTTTAAGTAGTGTTTCCAGCATGCTCTCAAAATCCATAAAATGTGTAGTGTTGCACTTTTTTTTTTTATTATGGGGTTTTGGATTGGTTAGTAATAAGATAGTAGACATGTTGCACACTTTGATAAAGAGCATTCAGCCGTTTGCAATGCAGCCTATTCATTTACTATGTAACATGCCGTGGTAGCTTGACCTGAAGTTTGATTTGGGCTTAACTTTTTTCTGCTTGTTTGTATTTTGTGGTGTTTTTTTTTAATACAGTCTTTCTAAAATGGCTTTATTTTTACATTTTCTCTAGTAATAAGCCCCTAATGAAGATTATTGCTAAGTTTCTTATTCCTACATTGGAATTATTTTTTATCCCTTAAATAAATTTTTACATTTTTCCACACCCGTAATATTAAATACAGGTGTGAGTAGACAATTGCTTCTATTATATATTTTATATATTATATAAATACTCAGTGCTGTGTTCAGATATAATTATCTGTACCTATCCTAAAAAAGGCTGTGTGATGTAGTAGAAATTCTTCAGATATTTTGGAGGTGCTATCAGGAATGCAGAGAAAAAGTAGTAGTTTAATTGTACCCTATGAATAGCACTTACTAGAGATGTATTGTGCATAGGCATTAAAATTAAACATGAGATATACGACTGATTTTTGTGAAAATACTTTGGGTGATTGTAGGGAAGTCTTTGCAAAACGTATTTCCAAATACTCTTCTGACTATTTTACAGTACACACAGTTTCAGTAATCCATGTGCTCCTTCGGCAGCAGGAGTCTTTCTAGGAACAAATGCCCCTTGTTTTGTTCCTTCTATTCCATTTTATTTAACTCCTACTCATGGGATCCAGTAGAGTTAATACCTATAGGAGGGTTTTACTGCCAAGAAACCAAAGGTGGCATCTGTTCTGAATTAATACAACTGAGTATTTTCCAATTCTCAGAATATTCAGGGTAAGAATTCACCGAAAGAAGGACACTGTTTGAAGTAGGATGTACTTTCTTCTGTGGGTTAGTCCCAGATTGCCTGTATGAGCTGCTTTTCTGAACATTGCTCATTCATTCTTAAATACAATTCAAAACAATGGTGTTATTACTCAATTGTTGAAAAGTAACTTGGCAAAATCCACCATCGGTTGTCATGTAGAAAAGGGGGTCAGGTAATGGATGAAGAGGAACAGATAAAGAGTTGCTTCAGGCATCTTTGACAGCCAGCTCTTTACCTGGGCTGAGGTTTGGCACTGGACTTGCCCTTCTTTGAAAGGATTCCTGACAGTATAAAGCTGTTGCTGTAGTGCTGGCAGTAGGCAGTGACTATCTGTATGCTCTGCAGGCACTAGTTAGTCTCAAAAATGTATGCTGAAATTCTAGACCCACTTTGGAACTCCTGAAAGAAGTTTTGATTTAAAATATGAGGATGAAAGACTACCTTGTTAGTGTTGGAATTGTGTTTAGGAGATGAAAGAAACTATCTAATAAGAAATTATCATATGTAACTTTTATTGAAAAAAATTATTAAAACACAGTATCGTGAAGAAACATTTGAGTTTCCTTTGTTCCTCTCTTCTTGTACTATCTATTGCTCTTCTGCTTAAAATTCTTTACGCAACAATATAGACTTGATTACAGCAGAGTACATTATGATTTTCTGTTTGAAAGGATATTTATGTTCATTATGCAGAGATCTTTGTGTGCTTCTGATTGTCTCCAGTGGTTAGGCATTTGAACCTCCTGGATAGCTACTAGTGTAATCCAGCTCTAATAAAAATGTAGTTTATGCATATCTCAGGAAGGTTTAAGGCAGCTGTGAGCTATTCGCACTCTCTCCTCAGGAGAGGTCTAAAATTTTCTGTATTAAATAAAGTGCCTTCTTTAGCTGGGGGTAAAGAAAATTTAAAATTCCCAACATCTATACGATGTATGGGAGGGATTTTGATGGGGAGAGCCTGTGGGATGTAGTCAGTCTCTTGATTTAGTTCTGTTCCAAAGTTAGGGGGCTATGATGAATTCTTGTTTATTTGCTTCCTGGTTGCTGTTCTTTGTGCACATTTTAATCAACATATATAAATCCACTCACATAGCCATTTGTGCCTGGTTTTGGTGCCTTTCTATATGACTGAATTTAAAGGGGCACATCACAGATACATATAGGTAGGGTTCATAGCTGTTAGGTCCAATGTTCAAATGCAAACTTCAGGTGTAGAAGTTCAGAAATTGGACAGACTACTGGAAGCTGGGAGCACTTAGCAAGGAAAGTATCATGCTCTATTTGCGTGGTTGATACTGTTTCCTATTATTTGATGCTGCTTGCTGTGGGAGGTCTGATAGTGAACTTGCTGGACCTTTGTTTTGATCCAGTACATTCTTACACAAGCAAACTGACATCTGAGCAAATGAGTTGTACTTAATGGTTAAGAGAATATATACATATATTATTATTTTTTTCCTTTCATGTGTATTAAGGATAAGAAAACACACATCTTAGTTATTCAAGGAAAGGTGATACTGTTGTTTGTGTGTTGGGTGAATGAAGTCCTGATACTGACAGCACCAGAGCTCCAGGTTGCTGGCTGGGGTTGAAGCACGTCCAAAAGCAGGTCTCCTTGAAGCACTCTCCCCAGCTTAAGGATAGTCCTCCCACCCTGCAGTGTGCGTGCACTTTCTCAAGAAATACCCAAGTTTAGGATTCAGGTTAGGTCTTAAAGAAGTATGCCTTTGTAAGGGAGGTGCTATGCCAGAGTTATTAAATCTAGCTTGACATATTTATAGCTGTGTACCACTTCTAGGACCAAGCTGGCAACTTTGCATGGGGCTGGACTTCACTGCATCATGTAGGCCTAATAACATGATCTGCTCCTGCTTCAGTGATCTCTGCACCTGTAAAGCGTTGCCTTGCTTTCCATTTCTGCACTCTGCCTTTCCTCCCACCCCAAGACTGACAACAGAAGTGCTAACTGTGATCATCTTCTATTGTAAAAACTGATGTTGAGCTCAACAACTCATGTTACCTCATAAAACAGGAATCAGATAAACCCAACTCAAGGCTATCATGGGCATGATTTGGTGTTGAAACCACAGTCTGTAAACAAAAGGGTCTGTAGCCATTAGCAACCCCTTGAGCTATTCAATGTCTTACAAGCTAAGCAAAGTAATCTGACACATTTGAGGATTTGTCTTGCTTAAATGTCAGAATACTTGAAAATTCAAACTAGAGACGTGAGGGAGGAAAATAAACCAGGGATTGAAGTGGGTTATGTATCTAGTTATGTAAACTGGGAGGAGGGAGAGGGGAGAAAAGGGGATGAAAGAAGGGACCAGAGACCTGTCAGCTCTTTAATGAAATATTGCCAATGTCTCTTGCAGAGAGAGTGGGGGAATGGGCATTGAAACGGTGATCACAGCAAATGGGGAAACAAGAAAGATATAAAGTCATAGTGAAGAGTAGTAAAAGGTGTGTTATTTTTGATAAGCAGCTTAATGTTGAGATGATTATCTGAGTTAAGTTCTGAAGATTCTCTGATCACTATTATAAACCCAGCAAGACTTAAAGAGGTGCAGGTATACTGTGGAGAAGCTTCAGTAATGCTTCTGTAGCTGTGCACAAAGGGATATGTATCATTTTGCCAAGATACACTTCTTTTTTTTAACTGAGAACCTGCAGCTTCCCATCTCCTATTTGCAGCAGTTACTACCTTGTGCAGAGATCTTTTTAGCATCCCTTTACTTTTTTTTAGTCTACCTTTTCAAAGAGAATTGTGAAATCTTTCAGAGCTTGTTATGTAATTTTATTTCAGGTAGAAAGAAGCAGAAAACCACTCTTACCTGTGGGTACACAGAGTGTGCTGGAAAGATCAGATTTGTAGGTTTTACACATAATCTAGAATCTAAGTAGAGCAAAGGTCAACATTTTCAATATGAATTACAAAAGGAGGGCTTGTATGCTGTTTATCTCAGGCTTTATGCTTCTGTAGTCTTAGTCTTTGACTCTTTGATAAACTGGCTTATTTTGATGGCTTTTATTTTTGTAGAGAAATATGTTTAAAAGTTCTATGTCGTGAAAAGTAGGAGTTAAACCCATAGATAGTCTGAATCTATATTTTCTTCCAGACTAGAGAGAAATTATGTGTATGAGATGTATGCAGAATGCACAAATACATCCCAGATAATGACTTAGTGGCTGCATGATGCTAGTACATCAGAAACCAGCTTGTGAAGGGAACCCCACCATGTTAACCATGCGTAATACACACATATCCTCAATATTTGCAAATTAGTGTTTTAATGCCATTTTGCGGTCAAGGAATGGAAAGACAAGTTAAATGATTTGCTTAGTCTAAAGCTTTGATTCAAAAATAAAAATAACATATCACCATATTTTGCAGATTTTTCCTGGAAATCAGGGAAGAGAAAACAGGCTGTGTCAAAAAAGAGTGGATAAATTCAATCAGATTCCAAGATGGAGCAGGAGGTCCTCGTTCCCTGTCCTCTACTGAAAACATATCGATGTTTCTGTGATGCCTCCACCCCGTCCTGCACAAGATTGGCAGCATCAGCATTAGGACCCAGTAGAACACCATGAAGCGAGCCAGAGAAACCCTATCAATAAGTAGGTAGGTAGCACTAAGTGTTTCTCTACAAAGCTTTTAACTGAAATGCTCTTGAGGCTTTTCTATGTTGAGTCATTAGGATGGGTTCTGAGTGCACATATTATGTTAACTGAACTAATAGTATGGTTTTGGTTGTCTTTGGATTAGATTATTAAGACTTCATTTAGAGCAACAAATTTTTGCTCCATTCATATGGTATGTTCCCTTTTGATGTTAACAAGTAGGGTAAAAATACCTCCAAATTCCATTACTAGACAGTATGAGAAACATAAAACTTTATCATAAGTTATTTTTATTTGGGTATAGAGTGCCCAGTGTTTTGCATTGTCTTAGAGGTGAATATGACACATGAGGATCTAAAAACGAAGCCAAAGCTGCTGGTACTTTCATACCAGTAATAAACATTAGTTTAACCTGAGGTCTGCATGAACCCTGAAGGAACTTGGTTACTGAATTTGTGGAGTTTAAGAACAGCTAGAAGAGATGTCTGGCTGGTTAAGTCACATGGTAAGTAAAGGCCTGTGTGCTTTGCTGAGAAGAATGATCATACTGGCTGAGATAGAAGGTCGTCTTAACTCAGTGTGCTGTTTCTAGCTGTCAGAAGGGATGATTAGGAAGACAGTAAAGAAAGAAGGCAAAGTATGGCATGGTCTTTCCTCTATAATAGTCTCAACTTTTTCTAATCAGCAGTGTAAAGATCTGAATCTGTTCTTTTATGCAAACATTGCATACAATGTTTTGGGTTTTTTGTTTGGTGTTGGGTTTGTTGGTTTTTGTTTTGGTTTTTTTTTTTTGTTTGTAGATTTTTGTTCCATTGATCTATGTAATTACTTTTTGAACTTTTAGAAGATTTTTACAGTAAAATACTGTGCCAGTGCTTCTGCAAAAAATTGTGGAGTATGGGGAGAAAAAAGATATTTCCTAACTTAGGCCCATTTCGTAAAGGTAATTCTTGTGCTACCCTTTGTAAATCTTTTAAACTTTTTTCAAACATTTTCTGCAGTCATTCTTTTGCTGGATCTGAAGCCTTTTTGGCTGTACATTGTTTGTAGTTCACAACCCATTTCTCCTACCTCGCTCTGAGTTGTGTGTACGCAGAGAGCAGGTTCCCTGAGAGAATGGAGATAGCAATGGCAAGAAGTTCACTGAATAGCTACTCTAATTAGGATGTGACATTAATTAGGCTACAGAGCTATTTCTGTGTAGGTCAGAGAAAGAACAGCAACAAAGTGAAGTAAAATATTTCCATAGGGGAGATACAGGTGACAGCAAGAAAAAATGTCTTCGGTTTTTCTTATTTTGAGTTCAACTTTCTAATGACTTAAATTTTTAAGTTTTGTTAATGTTGTTATACTTTATCATACTAGGCTTTGCAGTGAAGCTCTACACTAACAGACAGTTTTCCTCAGAAAATAACTGAAAAAAGGGAATTCATGTTTACTGTTACTTTTTGTATTAAATGTACTTATGGGTCCATCCTGATTTTCCTGATCAACATCAGTCCAGGAAAGCCAATGAGTTCTTCAGCTTTGAGTTTCAATAACACTAGGGATTCCTAAATTAAAATTTACTTGACAGCCCAATGGCACAGAATTGAAAACCCAAGTAAGCATTCCTGCTGTATTTTTATTGAATTTTAAGTTAATGCATTAAGTTGATAGAATTTACAAGATTTTGAAGGCACTTCTTCAAGTCATGCCGAAATAAATGAGGATTTTCCCTTTGTGTTTCTGTGGTTTCTAAGGAGAGTATAGAATTCTAGCACAAAAGAAGCTTTTTTACAGTGAGACATCTGCTTATAACCACATTTTAAGATCACAGGATGTCAGGGTTTGGAAGGGACCCTGGAGAACTTTGTGTCCAACCCCCCCATCAGAGCAGGGCTATATAATCTAGCACAGGTCACAAAGGAATTGTCCAGGTGGGTCTTGAAAATCTCCAGAGAAGTAGACTCTACCACCTCTCTGGGGAGCCTGTTCCAGTGCTCTGTGATCCTTACAGTAAAGAAGTTCCTCCTCATGTTGAGGTGTAACTTCCTGTGCTCCAGCTTATATCCATTCCCCCTTGTCCTATCACAGGGCGTGAGTGAGAAGAGGCTACCCCGCTCCTCCCGACACTCAGCCCACGTATTATTTATAAACATTTATTAAATCCCTTCTCAGTCTTCTCCAGACTAAAGAGCCCCAGATGTCTCAGCCTTTCATGTGTTCCAGACCTTTAACAATCCTTGTAACCCTCCATTGGACTCTCTCAAGTAGATCCTTGTCCCTTTTGAGGTGGGGAGCCCAGAACTGGATGCAATATTCCAGGTGAGCTCTCACTAGGGCAGAGTAGAGGGGGAGCAGAACCTCCCTCAATCTGCTGGATATGCTTCTAATGCACCCCAGGATACCACTGGCCTTCCTAGCCACAAGGGCACATTGCTGTCCCATGGATAACTTGTTGTCCTCCAGGATCCAAGTTGTCCCTGGGACATCAGTGTGCCCTTGTGGTGACAAAAAGATGTGGTTCTTGAGTGGAAACCGAAATTCTCACATACTGTATTAATTCTTTTGACTGAAACTCCTGAGGCAGAGTGTAAATGGTGCAGAAGCGGCTTTTAGAAGTGTGAAAACTATTCCATGCTGTTGATGGCAATTTCCCTGGCAGTATGTCTAGCAGCACTATTAGATTTTGGGGCATAGTCATACTGTTTGAATAATGTCCTTTATCTCTTTACCGTTTTGATTGTGCAACATTTTAGTGGTATAGAGCTCATCTGACTTTCCCTTTAGCTTTTTAGACATGTATGTGTGGGAATCCAGTCTGTGATTTACTTCTAACTGTCACAGAGAAGCTAGAAGAGGGAGAATTTGCTAACAACGGCTGCTCTACACAGTTGGAGAGGTCAAGAGCTTTGTCAGTCAGTTCCTTCAGTCGCAGTCAGGGGAATGCTGTCACATTACAATTTGCTGTAATGTTGGGGAATTAATTGCACAAAGGGTTACAGTTTTGTTGTTGAAATTAAAATTCAGACTACGTATCATTCCTAGAAACCTACTTATTGAATCATTATATAAACCATAATTCTAGCTATTTTTTTCTTCTGCTTGAATCAGGATTGATGTGTAAACCATCTCATGTGAGAATGTGTAGCTGAAGTATCAAAACAGCAATAGTGGTAAATAACAAAATATGACACACACTATTCTGTTTGAATGTCTTATATAATTATCTTTCATTGTCCTAAATAGATGCTAGTTTTCTTTACCATCTTTTGTTTAGACCATTTTTTTCTGGAAAAGTTTGGAATTACTTATGTCATGGTAAACAGCTATGTGTATGGATGGCCATGGTTTACCTTGCATAAAGGTAAACAATGCCTAAAGAAAGATCTTAAGGTTTGAGTGTGATTCTTAGCTAGGGAGGCAATTTGTTGTTTGTTGGTTTCCATTAGAAAGTGTACACAGAGAGGTATGGACATTGCTGTGAAGCTTTATCCACCTACTCTTTTAAGAATTCAAATTCTGGTTCACATAGGAATGAATGATGGAAAGACCGTAGTCTCTTACTACTCTGATGGTCAAAAATGACAACAAGATTCACAAACATGCTTTTTTTGTATAAATATTGTAGGAAAAATTAATTTCAAAAAAATCTAAATCTTCTGTTCCAAAGAGATATGCTCAGATGAGTGGGTTTTGTGCTTTATGTCTAGCATAGGCATGCATTTAATATTTCAGTAGAGCAGTATTTTAGCATTTATAGCAATAAAAATCCACTGAAATTACAAAGCTGAGATAAAATTCAAATATTCTAGAAGTGTTCTACCCTGAATAAAATTTTGGACAGAAGCTCTGGAAGCACAGCAAATGTTTGAGGACTGTAAATTCACTGTGAGGAGAAGATACTGCCTGTATATTGGGAGGCCGTAAACTCCATTTCATAGTGAGGATCTGGCAAAAGTATTTATATGTAACTACCTTATATGTTCCATGATGGTAGAAAACCAAAGGTGTAATGTATGTGTGTTTTGTTTGTCTCAAAAATATCTGTGTGATGTGCAGCTCTGGGAATTGTCAGAAGCTAAATTTGGCTCCATATTTATGTTTTTTGGTGACACGCTGCTATAATAAATCTGTTTAAGCCTCTATATTCCTTGAGGATACTCTTCTTTGTTAGCAGCCCTTGCTCTGGAACACCACTGAACTTGATGGCATCTCTGCATGCACGGTAGCTAGAGAACAGTGCCCTTAGTACAAGTGACAAGGTAGTATTAGCTGCTAACCAAGGGCTCCCTGGAGAGCATCAGGAAAGCAGATATATGAGGGCTGGTTTTGTTAGGAAGAGCAAAATGACAGAAGAGAAGATGGATGCCCCTTCAGCAGCCAGATTTCAACTTACTTTAAAGGAGCATAAGGATATAAAACAAGCTAATTGTCTTTGTAGTAAAATGAAAGTGAAAACGTGTTTGTTGTTGTTAAAAAAATAAATCTCTCTAGCTTTCCACTTACGTATGAGACAGAGGATGGAATTAAGCGCATTGTAGTTTACATACTTGTTTCTTTTCTGCATATAATCAACGTAAATTCTCCTATCTGTAGATAATACTGGTGATATGAGCAGTTCTGCAAGAACTTGGGTACACAGGCTGGGTAAATGGAAAAATTAAATTCCCAGGGGAGATGAAAATGTCACTGAAATGGAAGGTCCATTTTCCCGGAAGTGCTTACAATAAAGCCTTGTCTGTGTGTACATGTTTATCAAAAGAAAAGAAAAAAAATTAATTACCTATTTTATAAAAGATTTAAAAAATGAACTCCTCTGTAGTGCCAAGGTACATAAAATTTAGTTGCAGTGTAGAGTTTCTCTTCTAGTTTAGGGGTTTGTCTGCTGAACCAACAAGCAGACCCTCAATCCTCCCTGTGCCTCCTGAAGTGATAACATGCCTCGGTGTTTCTCAGAACACTTCAGATTGCAGTTCAACTCTTTGGGCAACTTCTGCTTTTTAAAGCACTCAAAATTACATATTTGAGGCAGAAGCTCAAAAATACACAGATCTGTTTCTATGTCTAAAAGTGGATATCGGTATCTCAAAGTGTGTATCATCAAAGCCTCTTAATGAAAGTGATGGGATAACTGGGAGAATCACTGCAATTTTTGAACATGCAAAAAGAAGAACTGAAAAACATGCTGCTTCTATATAGATGTGCAAGTTATTTTTTTAGAATGGTGATATGTACTCGTAACCACATTTGATATATAAAAATCAAAATACACCTATCCTTTACTAATGCATGACCAAATATATTCAGGTGAAACTCAATTTCACTTTGTTGCGCAAACAGCATTTAGCCTTGAGTGAGTATTCACACTTCTGCCAAATGTAATGTAATTCTTCCAGAGGTAACCTACACACAAATTAGTTTTCTTTTGCTAGGTGTACTTGAAAAGGTTGCAGGAGAGAGTGGGAGATCAGAGAGCATATGTTATTGTTCAGTAAGCCATGCAGCGGGTATCAGAAATTAATGAGGCAAAGAAAGCCAAGGCAGCAAGGAATGCAATCAGCAGCAAGTAAATTTTGGAAGAGCTCGAGTGTTCTGGGAGACAGGAACATTAAGTGTTCTTTCCCTTTTCTGTATGACAAACCTGAAAAGGTGGAGACTTGAATAAAAGCATTGATATAATTACGCATATGGGTAGCCATCCAACTTCAAAACAAAGCTGTAAGTCAGTAGCGCTATATACCGAGACTAAAATGAGCAAATGAAATACAAGACAAAGGGATCTGTAAATAAAATCGTTTTACAAAGCAGATTTTCTGGATGGGGTAAATAACCTAATGTTTTCTGGAGAAGCATCAGAATACCCATGGCAGATGAGGTGCTCTCTTCATTCTGAAACTTTAAGTGGTTTTAAACAGCTGTCTCTATCTTCTCTGCCCTGCTACAGAACTGTTTGTATCTTCCACCAAATGGAAGCACATCTTAATTATTTTTTATGAGGTCATGACATAGAATGAATTTATTGATACTTCGTCATAGAGAATAAAAAGATATCTTTGGGCCTGTTTCACAAGAGGAGGAAGAGAGAAAGTCTCTGTTTGTTGTGTGGCACTCTGGGTGTCAATAACTGGAAAGAGTGACAGTAATGAATGTTGAAATTGTAAGACATACAAAGCACATCTGTAGAATTGTTCTAAGTAAACAGATAATTTTGAATTTTTTTATTCTCTGATTTCAGAGGAAAGAGAAACCCTTTAACAGCTGATGTTACACAAAAAGCTACTTTTTTTTTTTTTTTGGTGAAAATAACGATAGATTCTCTGAACCAGCTTTAGTTTTGTCTCTATAAATACAAGGTAAATAAATGAAGTTTATGGCTTTATTGGTATTTAAGTGGGCCTTATTGCTCAGGAATAATGTGAAATTCCTCAATTCCAGTAGTGAAACCATTCTAGCATTTGTAATTCTCATATTTATTGTTTCAAAGTCAGCTAATTTCAGGCTGACAGTTCTATAGAGCTTGAAAAAAATTTCACTTGCATGTAATAATTTTGGACATCTGTATTTCTTTGCAGAATCACTTGATTCATTCAAGAAAATGTCTGCCAAACCTCTCTTGTCTTGGTAGATCCCAATGCTATGTGGTGGTTGACAAAAATCTAAGCTGCATTATTGTGCAATAAAACAGCTCAGCTTCAAAATTGGTCAGTGTATTGATTTTTTTTTTTTTTAGTGGCAAGGGATTTGAATGCATTCACTTAATCTGTTACTTTTCTTCTTTTAGAAACCAATCTGCTGTTGTGAGTAGTGAATTAAGCATGCAGATATTATGATAGTTGGAGAAAATGAAATGTGCATGCTAGGGATTTATCTATGAAAAATTGTGTTGAATATCTTTTTCTGAAACCTTTGTCACTGAAGAAAGATTTTAGCCTGGATTCTACTGCAGCTTCACTCTTCCTTTTAATGTTCAACTTTTGGAAGAAATATGAAGAAAAAGTAAATGTTTTAATGGTTTGTTTATTTTTTATTCATGTGACATTTATAAAAAACAAAGTTAATTTTGTGGTCATTCCACTGCCGTTCCACCTCAACCTCTATTACTTCCGGGTTAAAAATCTGAAAATTTTCATTGTAAAAATCTTTATAATAAAGGCAAAGAGAAGGTAACAATCACATGCCCATAACAAATATGTTGATTTTGGGCTGTCATGAGGTCAGGATGTGGTACTGGCTATGTCTTGCCTGAGATAAAAAGGAAGGGAAAAATTCTGAGTCATATGTGATATCCCAACCAGGGTCAGGAGGCAGTGTGAAAGAAGTGAATGTGTGAGTTTGTTCATAGGCAGTTGCCTGTCTCATGGCATTGTTTTAATCTGCTCAAGATACGAGACTGGGGAAACAAGGACTAGGTTTGCTGTGAGGCACTGCTCAGCCCCTGCTGTGATTCCCCCCCCACCCCACGCCACTCTGTCCTACCCAGGAAATACACAAACAGGAAAAACCCTAACCCCACTGAGAGCTGCACACAGTGAAATTGAACTCTTTAGATAATTGCTTTTCTCAGAATGGTTTTATTTTGATTATCTAGAACTTTTGTACATTTAATTTTGTTGTGGGTGCTGGCTTTGGAGATAATTTTCCATAAAATTAAATTACAGCAGTTGAAGAAATAAAATCTTATTAGAGTATCTAGCCTAAACAAACACTACTTTGAAATTATTGTGCAACATTAAGGGATGCATTCATTAAAGGCTGCATCTGATTTTTTTGCATTTAGATGTCCTTTACATTTGCATACTGCTTCAAGCCTTTAGAATTGTGCAGTAAATGTGACTAAATAGTTTTCATCGATACTATCTGCTTAGAATCCATAACATAGTGCTATGAATATTGATTTTTAAAGATACAAGTTTTGAAGTAGGGTGTTGATAATTTGAATTGTCATGGGTCCAACGGGATGCAGGCTTGAGGTTTAATGTCTACCTGTGCTGTAAGAGATAAATGTAAAGGAATACCATAAGCTTTTAGTGTAAAATCCAGACCTCTCAAACTAAATGCATAATAAATAGTTTTCTTAAACTTGCCTTACAAGAGGAAGGTCAAAGAAGGTCTAGGAAAGCTGCAAAATGGGAAAGGAAACCAAATATTTGATGACAATAATCTTAGTTTCGTTGATCACAAGAAAAAGTGTGCTATAGATATGTCCTTGATGTAAATGCTTTTACAAATGTTTAATAATTTGTTCTGGTATCCATTTAACATGCGGATTCATAAGAATTTAAGAAATAGACAACATAGGTTTTCAAGAATGATCCATATCAAATCGATGCCATTTTTTTTCATGGGCTGTTGGGTAAGTGGGAAGCAGAAGCCATGATACATTTTGTCTTCAGGGAGATTTCTTACACTGACCTGTAAATGTTTCAGAAGCAAATTGCCAAGAAGTAAACACATGAGGTGCTGAGTTAAAAATGTCCTTAGTTTTCATTGTGAATTTGGAAGGACACTTGTTACAGGTTGAGTCTTGGTTTGTTTATTAGCATCCTCTGTGATAAGAAAAGATTCTTACTAAAACTTATGGGGGGCATTAACGTGCACAGCATGGCCAGCACATGGAATCCAGGTCAAAAGTTCAAAATGGTTTTGATAAAACAAAATTTTGTGATGCATAAGATCAATGAAGACAAACGCAAGTGAGAAGATGAGGAACAGTTAGCTATGCAACAGTGCTGCTGAAAAAGATAACAGCACATCACAGCCCAACTCAGCAGTATGTTGCTGTTCCTGAAAAGGCAGAAGTCATTCTGGAATGTATTAACAGAATTACTGTGTAGGAGTTGTGGTTGTGATTTCTCTTTACTTGGTGCTAGTCAGGCCTTGGCTATAGATGTTGAAGAGCTCAGAGATACCTGTAATCACGATGATTTTTGAAAGGAGAAAATAACAAAAAATATGGGAGGCAATTCACTAAATAAAAAAAGAAATTTGAGAGGGCTGTTGGGATATCAGCCTTGCAGTAACGGTTGTTATAAAGAAGTGATCATCAGCTCTTTGGGGTTTTTGTTGTTTGGGTGTGGTTTTTGGTTGGTTGTTTGGTTGTGTTTTTTTGTTTGTTTGGGTGTTTTGAGGTTTTTTATTTGCTAATAGAAATAGAAAGGAATAATATTCCTTTTTATGAGTCCAAGTTGTTTAGAAAAAAGCTTTCCACTTAGAAAGTTAAGGCCTGGAGCAGCTCCTACAGAAGACTCCATTAAAAAAACAATAACGAAATGCCCAAACAAAACACAGAAAACTAGTACCACAGAGCTGGAGGTCTCACCTGGAATATGAGGTGCACAAATGAAGTTGCTGTATCGTATTGTAGAGATTCTATATATTGTAATTAGACTACTATTTTGGAATGGATTTTAGCTTTTCCACATTTAATCAAGAAGTTTTTCCTTCTGTTACTTCAAATATAAGGAAGTTTCTTTTCTTAATTCTAGATTTCAGCAAATATATGTTTTCCATTAGAAAAAAAATACTTGTCTCCAGATAACTGACAAAACCAAGAAATTCAACATTTGTATACACATAAAGGGATATAACTGATGAACATCCTGTTTGACAGTGAAGTCTCTGTATACATCTTCGAACAAATTGTAATTCCATCTATGCACCCCTAACTCATATAAATGACCCTGAAGATTTAGGTCTTTTAATAAGTCAACTCTAATTTATAGTCTTGTATTTGTTAGGCTAGTTGTAGCTTTGCCAGCCCTGTTGTGAGTTCAGAGTACTTCTGGTACTGAATAGCTGAGGGTAAGCAGGGAGAATTCCTGTTGTTTAATGTACTGGTACGTTATTGTTTTTACATATATCTATTCTAAAATGTATAGATATAAAATTATAAAATACATAAAAATTATGTTTTTTCTGTATAGCTTATCTTTTCAAGTTTTTTATTCATGTAAATATACATAGTTATTTCTGAAATACACTCTGCCAGTGCTGAGTGATTCTCTACTCTCGCAGCTATTAAATAGGTGAGAGAATGACAGTCAGGTCTTAGTTGATTACTTGGTCTTAGCATAGGCCTCCTGTCCTGCTTCAGTGTGACTAAACTCAACTTCTCATCCAGGAGGGCAGCACAAAAAATCTTACTTGTATATGATTAGTATATCAAAACAATATTCACAACTAATATTTATACAACTTTAGATTTAAAACATAACCAAGCTGATTATTTCTGGAGCATAGACTACCTGTAAATGTAGGTACGCATTTTGTTGAGTGTATAATCATATGTATAGTATGTAATTGCAACACTGAGTGTTTTAAAGTCTCTTTTCGGGTGATCAAATGGCCTTTAATCACAGTTGAAAAGAAGAGGTTTTTGTCTCTTATTTGCAGTGGCTGACCTTGCAAGGACTTGTGAAATTGCCTCAGGAGAATAGGAAAAAATAATCTATTTCTTTGCCTTCTTATCTATATTCACTCCGAATAATACTTAAAATAAAATTTGGGAAAGTGTCTGAAATCTAAAGAAAACAGTAGCTATTATGCTGAAACTCACTGTGGCCTTTTATAGCTGCTTTTTTTTTTTTTTATTAAAAAAAAATATCTTTTATGACTGCTCTGTTCCCTGCAGTGTATCTGTGAAGAGCAGAAAAAGTTCACAGCAGATGATTATACTAAGGTACCAAAGCTAGTGAAGTGTGAGATAATCTTTTGAGCTGAGAATTAGCGTCTCGGGCAACCAAGCGAGAAACCAAAGGGGAGTTATTTCTTCAGTGAAGTTTAACATCTAAGACACACCTGAAGCTGTAGCTCTTTATTACTGTTCAAATCAATATCTTTGACTATCTCTTACATGTTAATAAAGGTTTTTTTTGTGAGGAGGGGGCTGTTCTGACAGGAGATGGTGGCTTTGCTTCAAAATCCTATTTGGCTTTTGAAATCCAAATTGCTAAATTTCAAATAGAACAGGATTTTCTAATACAGGTAATATAAACTTTACAGATTTGTTTTCTGTGCTATCCATGTGTGTATCCAATGTACATGTTCACATATTTTCCTTGTTAAAGAATTACCCACTCCCCCTGCATCCAAATCTCCCGAGAGTTGAAAGAACAAATTTCAGGAAGAACTATTTGATTTCTTATTAAAGTCTGTTTGTCATCGGGACTGGACGTGAGGCCTTTAGTACTGTCTAGTGGAACTACCTGAAATCATATATTAGAAAGCAGCTGTTGACAGTTTCAAAGTTATACAGCAACCCTCATTTATTATTGTAATGCTGTTATGATAGAAACTAACCTCAGTTTAGTGGAAATTATGAAAACCTGTTCTGAAGTATTTAAGAGGCAGTATTGGTATCTGGGTTGTACTCATTTTCTGGTTTTATGAGCTAAGCAGCAGTGTCCCCCAAGAGAAGATTCATGTTTCTCCCTCAAATCAGTGCTGCAGCTGGTAATATATCCCCTAAAACTGCCCTACTCTCAACTCTTTAGTCCCATATCACCACCTGCAGCAAAGGCTTCAAAAACTATGTAAAAAGCAGGGTGGGGGGAAAGAGTTTCTAACACCATTGCAATTTCAGAATGATCTTGCTTTTGCTCATGATGTTCCTGTCACCTGTATTTGACAAAACATAAAAATTGGTAATAGCAATTTCTCTACCTCCTTTTGAAGTTTCTCTTAAAATATTGGGCAAGTTTTATTTATTTTTTTTCCCCTCTTTTGACCTGTCTCCTTGGTATTTTCCCAGCAAGAACTGACATTAGAAATTCCCTCAAACTTTAATGCATTGGGCTAAGGATGGTTAGAGTTGTTAGGTGCTAATAAAACATATGGCAGTACAGATGGTCTTCACATAAAACACATAAGCCTGTTTTGCAGGTGTAACTGACCCACTAATGATGCTGTAGTGGGTCTGTGTGATGCTATTGTGTGAATTAAGTACTTGCCACTCATTGACTTTTGAAGCACTATGAACAGGGTGATAAGCAATGATTTAAGAAACCTATTGAAAATTAAGAGCCATGTGTATGTAGTGTTTGATTAACTGTTTAAAAATGTTTGATTGATGCGTGCTGTCAGCAAATGCTCTACCTATCTTCGAAGTCAGATGAAGCAGTTGGATTTTACTGGTGGTTAAAAATTTGAATGTTTGTGCATTGTCGGTGCTATTTCAGAGAAAAGCCTTTCTGTAATATTGTTGTACATTCATATGCTCTCACCCATAAGCCTGTTCCTCTGAAATTATGAGTTAGGCATATGAATGATTGTGTGATTGATACCCAATCACAGAATGTTGGAAGGAACCTCTGGAAGTCATCAGAACCAGCTCCCCTGCTCAAGCAGGGTCACCCATAGCAAGTTGCCCAGGACCATTTCTAGATGGCTTTCAAGTATCTCCAGGAATGGGGACTCTACAACCACTCTGGGCAACTTTATACTAGCGCTTATTCACCCTCATGGTAATAAAAAAAAGTGTTAACCTGTTTTCAGGAGAAACCTCCTGTGTTTTATTTTGTGCTTATTGCCTCATCCTGTCACTGTTCACTACTCAAAAGCATCTGGCTCTGACTCCTTGGCACCCTCTGTCAGGTATATGTATACGTTGATGAGATCCCACCATATTCAACATACTATATGTGTTACTGATGTTTCCTATTTTTTACTTGTGTGACTGGCAAGAAAGACTTGTTTAGGAGAATATCCACTCCTGTCCTTGCTGCCTTTTTTTTTTTTTTTTATGGATTTATCCTATAGAAAAGTTTTAGTGATCAGATTAGTGTACTAATTCTGTTTCCTCTTCCAGAAGAATAACAATATTTAACAATTTATAGCTAATTGGAAATATGCAGAAAATACTTTGGTAGGGAGGACCACAAGTTCAATTTGTCCTGAATTACAAGGAATCTTTTCTGGTCACAAGGCTTGCTCATGAGAACCTGCGCCCATGATTTCTGTGTTCGTGGCTGATGTGTGAGTACTAAAACCTTCCACAGTACAAAATGTGAAAACACATGCCTTGATGCTGAAAGAACTTGACAGAAGGGAAAATCTGCATTCACTGTGAAACCATCTTTTATGTAAGGAGACTTCTCCATAATCATTTACAGTGGCTGGAAACTTCTGTGAAAGAATCCTCCTCTAGGTTTACCTCTGAAAAATGTGTGTACACTGAGTGAGAGAAAAGGAAATAAAATGTGTGTCTGTATGTATCTATATGAATATATCTAAAATCCAAACAGACTGAGGGAGGATCTTGTATATCTTGCTGATGAATATTATAATTCGTCACCTTTGCTATGTTGACAGACTGGAAACTAGTATCTCTACTTCCTGCAGTCTACCTCTTTTTCCATTCCTCTTGTGCAGTTGATTCATTCTTTGCTAAGACATCGTTAACTTTTCCCTTGGCCATGATAGTTTTCTGAAATCAGAAGATTTCTTCCTTATGGTTCCATGTGAAATCTTTGATTGCCTACTGAATATATGTACTAGGCCCTTGTACCAGCCATTCTGCCTGACCATTTACCCTTGCAGAGTACTTGTGAAAGGCATGAATGAAGGAGCTGAAAAATGCATTGTTCATTGTGCCCTTTGTGCAATTGCAGGCAGCTGTCTTTGTTCTCAGTCTGTTGGTCTTCAAAGCCTTAGTTTCACTGCTTCTTTTACACTGTCCGGTCCCTCATCTGCAGAAGACCATTACTTGTAATGGTTTTACCACTTTCTATATGGAGGAGAGCTATAACGTCTTGCTAGGTGTTTCAGCCAGACAGATGCATTCTGACAATTCTTGCTTTCTCTGTTCAGAGTTCATGTTATTTGATACTTCATTAAAAGCTTCATGCGTTCCTTAGATTAGTGATGTTGAGTGCTTTTAATGCTTCTGCTGTCATTTCCTTTTAGAGAAAATTGTGTCTTTCTAATAAAGAAAAGCACGTTTTCTGAAAGGAGGAGGATTCATAATCTGAGGCTTGAGCTCACAGCTAAGTGACAGTTCCAGAACCCATGGTGTTGTCAGTCGTTACCGAAACTATTTAAATGAAAGAGCCAGGCTTGCATCAGGAAGAGCAAAGGAAGGATGGTGTTGTTATGCAAAGGTACAGCTGTCTTTAGGGAGGCAGAAGGGAAAGGATCAGGTGGGGAAGTGTGATTGTACAATAGGAACATCTTCCCTTAGCAGTGTGTAAAATGTTTAGGTGGTCTCCAATGCAATTTAAAATAAAGTTCGAGTACTCTTACTATGCAGCTGTTAGAAGTGTCAATGAAATGTAAATAAGCATGGAAGTTTTTGTGGTTACATTCCTTTTTCCCCAATGTTTTTGCTCCAAGAGCTTAATAAAACATTTTGAGGTTATCAGGTGCATGATAAGGAGGATAAATCAGGTGTATAACTGATGTAACTTCACTCTGACATGCCAGTAGTGCTAATGTCTACTGTGGATACAACTGCCTATCATCACATCTTGTAAAATGATGAGAAGTGACAAATGGATTCAGGAATCAAGTTGTGCTCGTCCAAGTCTGATTTTTGGGGACAAAATTTTGCTGTGGACAATGTATAAAACATTTTGGGGTTTTTTGTTTGTTGTTGGGTTTTTTGTGTGTGTCATGTTTGGTTTGTTTTTTTTTTTTCTTTTGATTTTTAAGAATATATATTTTGTTCATGAATTATGCTTTCTGACACAAAATAAGAAAACTCAAGACATATATGTCCACAAATAAGTACCTCATTTTCAAATCAACATTATTGGATGAGAAGTACACATTTTAAAATGCAGGAAGGTGTTTGAAGATGCCTCTGGCAGAATGTGCAAAATCTTCAGACCTTTGGTAAAATTGAGAGTTAGGAGAGGAAAAAGATAAATTAATAACCTCAGCAGTGAACAAGGGCATCCTGTTCTATGAATAAAGAACGAGAAATATTAATTTAATATATGCTGCTGATCAGGGTGAATGAATAGGCAAGAATGTATTTTGTAGCAGACATACAAGATACACATACTCAAGTAATAGAACTACTGCACCTGGAAAGACTTTCCATACAAGTTTTAAAAAATGACACTACAATCTGACATGCCTTTTTACAACATGGTTGTTTATCAATATGTTACAGTTTTGATGCATAATAAAATTCCTGATTTAATTCTCTGGAGTCATCCTGAAGACCTGTGAAAG
The DNA here is from genome assembly GCA_024605025.1 of Megaceryle maxima. Classification (NCBI taxonomy): domain Eukaryota; kingdom Metazoa; phylum Chordata; class Aves; order Coraciiformes; family Cerylidae; genus Megaceryle; species Megaceryle maxima. The sequence continues at coordinate 250,427 of JANHGN010018025.1, forward strand.
TGATGAAATGAATACTTGCTCATGAACACAGAATGCTGACTACAGCTGCAGAAACCAACTCTCAATACATTGCAGTTCAGAACTGATTGCTAGAGCTACGAGTTATACTTTGCTAGTGGAAAAAGCCTTCTAGAGTGGACTGAAGGATTTTTTTTATTTTTTTTTCCCCCATAAATCCAGAGTTAGAAGTTACCAAAGAATGCTTCACTTGATTATACAATTTGAGGCGCTTTTTTTTTTTTTTTTCCCAAATGTGCTATCATCATAAAGAGATTAATTTTCTTTTAGAGAAGAAAAGTTATGCTGTGTAACGATCTGAGTACTGCAGTAATAAGGAGGACAAAGGGGAAACAAGTTCTTTCATCAGTTATCCTCAAACACAGAGGGGTGGAGCCTCCAAACTGTTGTTGGGTTACACAAGCTGTCAGCTGGCACGTGTGATCTGGCTCAGCATGGCCCATGGTCAAAAGAGAAAGGGCATTGGCATCTCAAGGTATCAACGGGGCAGGTGGTGATTGCTTCAGGCTGGAATGTAACAGGGTGCTGGGCCATGGGCAGGTTATGGGGAGATCCTGGGGAGGCTGGGGAGTGGCAGTGCCCAGGGTCTTTCACACGGAGCGACATAAGTCCTTGCAAAGGGGAATTCAAAACACTCAAGTTACTGCTCTAAATCACCAGCCAGGAAAACAATGCCTCTCTATTCAGTGCACGAGAGCTTAAAGTGAACTCATCCACAGTGTCTAATGCTAACCAGCTATAAAATATGCCAGTCTATAAAATAGTCCAATCTGACAAACAGCATTAGAGACAAAAAAACATTGGCAGGAAGATAAGTGAACATGACACTCAAATGAGACTGAAAAGGCTTCATTCTGCTTCTAAATGAAAGACAGGTATTTCAGAGTAAAATACAGGAAGAGAGGAAAAAGTAATTATCTCTTGCTTGTTTCTTAATACCCAGTTAAATAGTGCTGCTGGTGGTACAGTGCCAGTGGCTTTATGAAACTTGGCTGTAGATATCTTCTCCCACAGATGATGGTGAATGAGGTATTGAGAGACTGTGAGAAGGGACTTTACAACACAGGTTTTTGGGGAGCTGGGAAAACACGTGTCTGCTGGTTTGGCCATGTGGCACTGTGTTTTCTGGCAAGAACTTGGAAACCAAAACCAAGTGCTTCACCGGTGCAATGCCTTGTTTAGTCCCGGTTCATTCCATCAGTGACTTCTCTGCCAGTATCCTCACCTTGAGACCAGAGTGCAGCTTTGTGCAGCACCCTCTGGACATGTATATGGTTCCCAACAGGAAAGGGTGGGATCAAGACATGTGGCCATGCTGTAGAGGACTCTGGTGTTCAGCATAGGTCAAGTGGATGTCCCTTGTTTGTTAAAATTGGATTGATGCAGAAAGTCAGTGTGAGGTGGCATTTTGAAAGCGACCCAGAGCCTCAAGACCTGTCTTTGTGCTAGTGCTGCAAACCCTTTATGTGCTTCAGAGTCTGCTTCAGACTCTAGAGCTTCTCTTGGCTCAAAATTAATAAATTAAACTGATTTTTCATGTCCTTCAATAATCTACTAATGTTATCTTTAGATTATATACATGTATGTAACAAAATCTCTAATCACCTTTACATATTAGCTAATCAAGAACAGAGTTTGTTTGTTTTTAACTTTTCATTTTTAACCTAGGTTATATTTACCTGCAGGACTGTGATGTGTTGACCCTGGCTAGATGCCAGGTGCCCATCAAAGCCACTCTATCACTCTCCTCAACTGGACAGGAGGGAGAAAATATAACAAAAGGTTGATGGATCAAGATAAGGACCGGGAGAGATCACTCACCAATTATTTTCATGGGCAAAACAGACTCAACTTGGGGAAATTAATTTAATTTACTGTTAATCAAATCAGAGTGGGTAATGAGAAATAAATTTTAAAACACCTTCTCTTCACCCCTCACTTGTTCCTGGGCCCAACTTTACTCCCAATTTTCTCTATGTCCTCCCCTCAAGTGATGCAAGTGGATGGGAGAATGGGGGTTGTGGTCAGTTCATCACAAATTGTCTATGCCACTCCTTACACCTCCAGGGAAGGACTCCTCATACTCTTCCAGTGCCCCAGTGTGGGGTGCTTCCCACGGGAGATAGTCCTCCAAGAATTTCCTTCCCACGGGCTGCAGTTCTTTGTGAACTACTCTAGTGGGGGTCCTTTCTATGTGACTATGCACATGAACTGATTAAAAAATGCCACTAATGTATTGCCAAACTTGGGAACTTTCTTTTCAATTGTTTTCTTTTACACTTAGTGACAGATATATCCAGAAGCCTATCTTCATAAAAATATAACAGCAAAACCATAAAACAATATGTTGTTCCTCATCTTCAAAGGCTGAGGGACCATATAGCATTGGTGCATGTTTCTTCTGGTCTCAGAGTGTTGATTTGGAGTAGGTGGCTGTGCAAATGTTAAAAGATATATAAGTGATCTGGGAAGCTAGTAGCCTATTGTTGGTTTGGGTACAGAAAATAGTTAAGCTGCGTGAATAACAAGC
>JANHGN010018026.1:0-10607 GCA_024605025.1 Megaceryle maxima
ACACCAGTCTGACAAGTAGTTCTCAGCTGCATTTTATGCCAATTACTCTCAAGGGCTTTTTTTTTTTTTTTTTTTTTTTAATTTTTTTGATGCCTTCAACACAGAGAAATGGCAGAAAAAGAATAATATGAAGAGTCTGAATATTCTCATAAAGTTTGCAAATCCCAGGGGATCTGAGGATTCAGGTTGAGGTTGGTTGTGGAGTTCACACTGATTATTATTCTTTTGTTTATTTCTTTATAAAACTTGTGTTATGGAATTAGTTATTCAGAGCAATACTTCAAACATAAAACCACAAAAACATTCAGTTAACATTCAAGAATCAGTGTGCAAATCAATAGAAAGTTGCTGATGAATTTCTAGTCTTTTGCTCTTAAAAAAACCCCTGTATGTGCTGATCTTGTATTTGTATCTTAAATAGCATGTTCTGCTAACATTGTAAAACTTAATGAAACAAATTTAGTTGTTTTTTCCTAGCTGTATAGAATGTGGGAAGATTTTTTTTTTTTTTTTCCCCTGCTTGGTTTTAAAGCTACACCTGTATTTATGATCTTGTAAAACCAGTATGAGGTGTATTGCTTAAAATGTAAGCAGGAGCTCACAGTATATAAACCAAAGCTTGTTAAGTGCTATTTTTCCAGATTGTGACTTAAAACAATTCTTCCCTAAAATATTTTTTAAAGTTTAATATTTTTTAACTTATTTTTCTCCCTTTGTGCATATGTGCGTAAGTGTACGTGTGCATGTGTTTGCTGTCTGTTTTTTAACTAAAGTAGTGATGCTAACATAGCACACTGTAGATAAAAGCTTCAGGAAGCTAAAGCAAGCATGAAGTTCAGCTTCTAACCAAACATCACCACTGGGCTAATCTACAATTTACAATGATCCATCACGAATATTTACAAGTAGGCAGCGTAGTGCAAAATTAAACAGCGTATGGGTACAGTTATCCCTCTTAAAATGACCAACGTGCCTTTTATTGTGTTTGGAAGATAACTGGACAGGTGGTAATCTGTCTTCTTTGAGAGGAGACAGCTGGTATTTTCCTTGGGCTTCAGTCCTGCTTTTCTGTATGGTCTCACCTACCAGCTGATATCTTGTTTTTAGAACAATGCCAAGTATATATTAACCCTTTTATCTGTTCCTATGTGGTGTCCAAAGGGGAGATAGCAGACTGCCTGTCCATAAGCATGGTGATTTAATGTTTCTAGTAACAAAAGATGCACGCAGCTTGTCTTACTGACCTCTTTGCGTGCATTAATATGATGAGGTTTATCAGTAGATATTAGATACAAATCTTAAGAGCTTATAATTTAGATAAATTTTGTTTTAAATGTCTCAAGCAATACTGAAGGAATGTTTGAGAATTAGCCCTGCTTCATTTGATTTAGGATAATCTGAAAGGCCTTATAGAAAAGAAATAAAATTGTTCTGTAAGTTCCAGCCATATCATCTAATATTCACATGTGTGTAAACTTTCCTTTCTGAACACACTGTGGTTACCAGCACGAGCATGATGTTTTGGAACAAATATTGTGTTACAGCTGATTTTTCTCTTAAATATTTACTAATTGTCTAGACTGTGGGTAAGCAAGGTACTGACAGCCCACAAAAGGCAGCAGGCACTGCTTCTGTGGGACTCTGCCTTCTGCTTCTTTGCACTGGAAAGCAGGAGCCAAACTTACCCATATCTACATGTGGCTGTGCTCAGTTAATTGAAAAAATTAACCCGCAGTTTGGTTATTCTGTCACATCTAATGTGCTTAGAGCCCCATGCAAGCTCTGCTAATGTTTTGCAAGGAACAGTAGCGTTACAGGACACAAGGTGGATGGGTGAGGAGCGGTAGGAAGCTGTAGGAATTACCATCACAGAAGTGATCTTCAATGTTGTATCAGCGAGAACAGCTAACACCAGTCCTGGAGGAAGGAGAGGAAAGAGGAACATCTACTTAGCTGAAGGATGAGACAGGGTGGGGTGAGAGGGATGAAATAACTGCAAAGCGTAAGACATTACTTTTAATAACAGAAGAATTTTATTTCTTTGTCTGTATAGACTGGTTGTTGTTGGTGATTGTTTTAGAAACCGTGTTCATGCTTGGATGGGTTTTTGGTTAGTTTTATTTGTTTGGGTTTGGTGGTGGTATTTTGTTTGTTTGTTTTGTGTTGTTGTTGTGGGTTTTGTTTGTTTTGTTGCTTGCTTTTTTTTTTTTTTTTCTTCACTTAGTAATATAAATGAATGTAACAAACCTATAGGAGAAGGGTTCTGTCCAGCAGAGAAGCATGAGCTTGTAAAATATCAAGCTTGGGATTTATCTAATGATTCACAGCAAAAAAAGTTTAAAAAAGAAACCAACCAACCAATTTTAAGACATCCGGACCTATCAGCTCTAATGTGAGGAGTATAGCCTTCCCAAAAAGCTTCATCCTTGGACCAGTGCAGTTTTATTTTCATTGTACAAAATTCACTGCACCTCAGAATTCAAGTGGCATGAAGAGTTATAAACAGAGGAAAATATTAAAAATCTGCAGCCTGACATTCTGAAAATTTTGAAAATATGGGCTTTTCTCAACAGATTTCTTTTGTTACAGAATTGGTTGGCAAGCACTACTGAAAGTGTTACCATAAGAACATGTAAAGTTCTATTTTGATTTGAATTCACGTACTTCAATTGTATGCATAAATATGTACCCACTTAAATCACAGTCAGTGAAAATTTAGTCACAAAGAAACATCACTATAACTGGAGTATTCACAGAAAAAAAAAAAGTTGGTGTTTGAATATAAACAATTTCATGCTAGAAATGAATCAAGTGGAGGAGAGTTCAAAGGCAGGTTTGCTGAAAGGGAGAAAAATATATGTGAAAACCACTTAACTCTTACAAGTGACAAAATATTTTTTTTTTGTCCAGTAATAACATTTATTTATCTTTACATAAACACATAAAACTTATCACTCAACCAACTTCGGAACAGTCCAGATGGCCAAGAGAGATGGCCCATGAGTGATGTGTGTGATGATACATGGGCAACGACTTTGACCATTAGAACTACTGAATGTAAGGAAGGTCCATTCCCAAATGTTGCTATATTTGGAAAGAAGAACCTCCCATTTCTTTTAAAAGAGGAAACATAATCTAAAAGTAGAGGACTATGGTATGTGAATTCAGTGATGAAGGATGTCCATAGGTCTCTAAAGGAATGAGGTTTCACGTGCTACCTGTTCATAATTTACTAGTTTAAGCAAAATTCGTCTGACCTGAAAGTTTTAGTGAGTAGGTAACCTAGATTCAAAAGAAGGTATTGATGTTTAAAGGAAGTCATAAGCAAAATTTAAATACTGAGTCCAAGACCTCAGTTATCAAAATACTTTTGTATGAATCTGGTTCTGAACTGTCTCTTCTACAGTGAAATGGGAGCTAAGGTGCAGGGCAGTAGTCCATTCTGGAGTTAAGATTCTTGTAAAATAAGTCCTTTTGTGAGTCGAGTCTTTAATTTTCTGTGAGTGAAATGACTGTATGGCCATAGTTTTCCTCTGCATCATTTATCCTTTCTCCTGTCTGGGCATCCTAAATAGGTTTATATTTTAAACTAAATAAATTTGTGACTTGCTTGCAGTAGGGCAAAGCTATAAACTATTCCAAATCAGTTTTATATACAGCCTCATCATCTATGATACCTGACAAACCATCAAGGCTTTCATGAAGTGTTGCATCAGGGAGATTGAAGCCACTGTCAGTTACAAGCTTTATGCTTCTCCTATCCATAATGAGTTACTTAATGTATTCCATTTCAGTTGTTATCTTAGAGTCAATCGTGATCTCACACTGCAGCTACTTACAGGAATCATCAGTTGTGTGCATGGTGTTTTGCAAAATTGCAATTTCACAATATGTCTCTGTTCAATGGCAGCAACGTTTAGCAGCTCATTAGCTTTTGGGCTGTGCCTTCTGGTCAGTAGGCACTGGGAGAGACAGCCTGGTTGATTTGCATACATTAGTCAAGATGAGCACTGCTATATAAATGAAAAGAAACACAACAGAGGAAAATAGCATCTAAAGTAGACTTATATTAGCTGGAAGATTTAAAAGATAAATAGAATGGGGTTAAAAGAGAAATAAAGTTGACTTTTTTTCCTTAGTGATGTCTCCTAAAATATCCTACACTGCAAGTTTGATGGTTTTGAGTATAAATTTTAAAATGGTCTATTTCATTGCTTTATATTTAAGGAAGAGTAAACATACAGCTAAAAACTGTGCTGCATGCTTTCATCTAAATGGTGGAGGTCTTGAAGTAAAATGTAATATCAAAAGTAAGTCCCATGTGTAATATATGATGGAGATACCATGTAACATGTTGTGTGTGGTTACAATTTGAGATTTCTTTCAAATTTGATGACTTCACCTTATTTACCAAAGTAATATTAACTGGAACAGGATTGTGTAGCACTGGATAGGCACTAGTTTGGTGGTTGGTTTTGGGGGTTTTTTTTTGGTTTGTTTTTTTTTTTTTTTTTTGGGGGGGGTTGGTTTTTTTTTTTTTAGTATTTAACAGCTGAATGAGTGAGTAGAGGCTTCGATAATTCAGACAAATAGGATTAGTAGGAATTACTGGTGAGGAACAATAGGATAGTGTAATAGGAAACTACAGATCAGTTTGGAATGTTATCAGTAAAAATGTGTGAAGGCTCTGTTAGTTCAGAAGAGACTTTGACTGGAGATACTACTTACCAACTGTTATGTTGATAATAAAGAGGATTAATGAAAAGAGTTCTTGTCAAGATATTTTTTTTTCTTTGTTTTTTATATTCCTTTCAGTCTCCTTTACTGCACCTTTTGTGCTAATTTACTGAACAGGAAAAGGCCCTGTTGGATCAGGCAAAAGCCCAACTAGTCTGAAATACATTGTTAAGAGGTGGGGGAAAGGTTTAATAAATGTCAGGTGTGCTTAGAGCACTTTAATAGTTTCTGATGGTGAACAGAAACTCATAGCTAGAATTTGTTAGTCTTTTGAATGTGCTTCTCTTTTGGCCTTGCTTGAAGCAATCAAACCAGGCAAAGAGAAACCTTACAAAGTTCAACAGTGGGGAAGTGCAAAATGCTGCATGTGGGGAAGAATAGCCCTCATATACCAGCTACAGGCTGGGGGCTGACAAGTTGGGAAGCAGCTCTGCAGAGAAGGACCTGGGGTCTTGGTGGACAACATCTTGACCATAACCCAGCAATGCACCCATATGATGGATAGGCCACCAGCCACTCCTGGGATGTGTTAGGAAGAGCATTGACAACAGGCCATGCAAGGTGATCCATCCCCTCTGCTCAGCCCTGGTGAAGTTCATCTGGAGTGCTGGGCTCCCCACCCCAGGAAAGCTGTTAAGTCACTTGAGGTAGTCTAGTGCAGAGCCACAAAGATCATTAAGGGACTTGAGTATCTGTCATATGAGGAAAGGTTGAGAGAGCCTGGACTGTTCAGCCTGAAGCAGAGAAGGCTCAGGAGGGTTCTCAGTCATGTCTGTAGATACCTGGTGAAAAGGAATGAATAAGAGGGAGCCAGTCTCCTCTCAGTACTGCCTAGTGACAGGAAAAGAGACAATGGACACAAATTAAGGAAAAAATATTCTGTCTAAATACAAGAAAAGGCTTTTTTACTGTGAGGGTCTAACAGGTTGCCTGGAGAGATTGTAAAGTCTTCATCTGTGGAGACAGTCAAAAACTTACTAGAGTTAGTTGACACTGAGCAACATGATCTAGGTGATTGTGATTGAGTAGGGAGGTTGGACTAAAAGCCTTTAAGGGATCCCTTCCACCCTCTATGATTATTAACATTCTAGAGATATTTACAGAATAGACTATATTTAGAAACAACACAAAACTACAAAACTTACTTTGAAACAGTCATGACCAAATAAGCTGGCTGGTATTTTTGTTGGTGGAGTGAATTATTCTGTTAAAAGTGACAAAAATATGATGAATCTCTCATGGGATCTTGGAATAGTTTTGTCAGCTGCAAGCATTTTATCTTTTTAAGTTCTTTTCTGTTGTTCTTTTTAACAAAAATACACTTCTGTTTGATTTCTGTATTTCCCCTTTTTATTCTACTTCATTATTTCCTGTTTTGGATGTTAATTATTACACACTCATTGTGTTTCTTGAAAACTTTTAGAATACCACTTCAGGATTCTGAGTCTAATATCGACTTGATGCTTTGTAAAAAGATTTGTCTTAATATGGCTAACCCAATGTTAGCTTGTTGCATTGTGTTATGTATCTCACTTAAAACTGATGAACTTAAAATGTCTTTCTGGTTTTCTATGCTTCTATAAAACCCAGAAGCCATCTAGTCCTAACTCATTACCCCAAACCCTGTCCTGCTGTACCTGTATGATCAGTGATGGATGGTTGTCTGACCTGTTCTTGGAGACCTACAGTGAGAAGTCTGTAAACTTCCCAGGCAGTCAGCAATGCCCTGAAGTTTTCAGCATTACAAATATTTTCATAGTTTTTGATTAACTGTGTCATCTTTACTGAAATAGCAAGAATCTATTCTTTGTCTGGTATTTCATGGAGGTGGAGAGCCCAAGTGTCTTTTTCTCAAGAGCTTTTTCGCATACTTGAAGACTGTTATTACTTGTTGCACCTGTTTGCTTCCCTTTCTAAAGAAATCCTAACTCTTTTATCTTTCTTCTTATGCCGAGTTTTTCATACCTTCTAGTCATTCACGTTACACTCCTGTGGGCTATTTCTTATGTCTGTCTCTACTTTTTTTTAATTACTTTTTTTCTTGAAGAGCGATTCCCAAAGTTGGTCACAGTCTATTCTATGAGAAGCCTGACTGATGCAAAGTATGTGTATAATCTTACAACAACCCTGCATTATTGACTCATTGTCTTTTCTCCTGCAGGTTTAGACTCTTTTGTGATTCCAGAGTATACAAAGAGTTTGGACACTTTTGAGATGAAAAGCCTGTATCTTACAGATCTATAGTTGTGCAGAAATTATTTCATTTAGTCTGGGAGTTCAAAGCTTGCTTATTGATGCTTGTCACTAGATAAGGACCATACAAGAAGTTTTCATTAATAGAGTTTGAATGAGTTCACATTCAGTCTAGCTGTTTATAGTCTGCTCAGTGAAAAAGCTGTGTTTACTTATAGAGTGTGATCATTATAGTATAACAGCCTTATTTTTCATCTGCATTCCCTGCAGATTGCCTGGCACGAGTTGGTACCTGTAGCTTCCATTACTGCTGCTGCTTCTAGCTAAGGACTAGGTTTGGCACTTAATCAGTAGAGCATTTATATACCTAATGATAAATGAGCCTGTATTAATTCATTCTTCCTGAAATGTGATTTTTAGTTTTAGTGTTTGAATGGGGAAAAAGGGTAAAAGTGTTAGCCTAGATACTGAAACACATTCCCACAAACATCTCATTCATTACTTTTGCTGGTGCAGCATATAAAGCTTTGATCAAAGGGATGAGAGGGAATATTAAAAAAAAAAATAAATCTTGGTAATAATTTCTGCATATGATATTTGGGGTTGTATGTTATAAAAGTGTGTATTATAGACAATTGGCTATTGACTTGTCTAGCTGAGAAAAATAAGGGGACACTGTCCCTCTATCTTCTGTGACCTTCTGCGATGTTACATTGTTCTCTTTGGCTGGATATTCATTGCATATATCCAACAGAGACTAGTAAAGCTTTTAAAATTGTGTTTATAGGCAACTTAAATATTCTTTTGTTCTATTCAGCTTGTCCACTTTAGGTAAGAAATTGCATTCTAGCCATTAGGTCCGATTTATTGCTTAGTGGCCTATGTGAAATTAGTAAGTGAATATTCACTAATTTCTGGGGCCCGGGTGTTGAAGGTGTATATTAAGTGCTGTAGTAATTCACATTAATTGTCAGGTTGTCATCAAAGAAATGCCAAATATTTAAACAATAATTTTGCAAAATGTTGAAGCTCATTCTTATGTCACTTTCACATACTTAAAACTTCCTGATTTCAAACTTACTTCTAGGTATCCAAGTCCTTTGCTTAACAGGATCAAATTGCTAAATTAGAGTATAAAAACTGGCACTGAACCATTCTGCTGAGAAATCCCTCCTTTACAATTATGGTTTAGATGGATTTAATTTTTAATTGCACAGAAAAAGAAATCTTGTTCTTTTCTGGCATTGTTCTAACTCTGTTATGGATAAATAGAACATAAGATACATAAGAGTTCATTGTAAGTCTCTTCATATTTATAGAAAAGTAATTTTATTCAGCTAGTATAGTCATTGATAGTTATCAGCAAGTCTGACGTGCTTTCAAAAATAGGTTGTAGCTATTGATGATAGTATCAGTGACATTGTGTGAAATGCAATAAAATCTTAAACCCCTTGATTTACAGATGTTATTAGGAAATTCTCAATGACTGTTACAGCATACAAAAAGTTGTGTGGGGTTTTTGGGTTTTTGTTTGTTTGTTTGTTTGGTTTTTTTTGTTGTTGTTGTTTGGTTGGTTGGTTTTTTTTGTTGTTAGAAGGGCTACCTTTTTTTTTTTTTTTTTAATTGTTGTGGAGTTTTTTTTTAAGATAATGAAATAGAATTTGCAGTATACAAAATGATAGATACGGTGACTTAACACTGGTATTAATCAAGTGCTAAACTAAAAAATAAACCATGATAAAACCTAGTATCAGTCTATAGGTTAAAGTAATTAAGGCCACTGTTTAAATTCTTATTTTTTCCTGTCTTCAGTCTCTGTTACTTTAAATCTTAATTTCAGTGTTTATAAACTAGAAACTTCTTCCCATCTTTTATTTTCTGAGTATTTGTAATTATTATTTTCCACAGATGAGTTAAATAGGAAAATTTATTTTGTGAAAAGTGAGCTTTTCATTAAGTGAATTTTAGGACAGTATGAGGAAATATATGCTGATAGATCTCCCTTTAAAATGTAGTTTTGATTCAGTATAAATCTAATTATAATTATGAGGATCTCTTAGTAAAATAGTAATGTGAAATCTTAGCAAAAATACTTTGCTCCAGACTGGGTGGAGATTTAAGGTTATCCAACATGTACTGAAGCCAACAGAGGATAAGGAAAAGGAAACCAATTATTTGTACTAGTTTTATAAATCTCTCTTTATTGCCTAACCTTTTCAAACAAGAAATGGATTTATCCTCTGTGGAGACAGTAGTATAAATAATGTCATTCTCTGGCTAGAAATGGCTCTAATATCCTTTGATCTGAAATAGGGTTGCCTAATTCTAAGCACATTCTATTCTAGTATGTGCACTCTAACTAGATTTAAGAAAATTTACCTCTAAAAATTCTTGTCAATAAATATGTTTTCTTTAGACCAATTTAATAGTTATAACATGGTACAGTTACTGAAGTATTTAATTGCTAATGATTATTTTGGATGATATGGACTTTCTGAAAACTGGGTTTACATTTTCTTCTTTAATTTGGTAAAAATATTCCAGAGGATCTTTAAGTAAAAGTTTAATAGGAAAAGTGTTTAGCCTATCAAGGTTGGACTATAGTGACTCTAGGAAAAAAGGAAACTTTTTCTGTGTTCTGTTTTAATGCTTACACATAACCATCAACTGTTGTATTTTTTTTTGTTTTCTTTTATTAAACTATTATTGGGGAAAGAAAACATAGACAAGGCAAAAACTGACATAATGAGAAAAAGAAATTAATAATGAAAATGGTTATTGCAGAAGCAAAATTGAGCTACTTTGGAAGTTATTAGAGGAGATGTTTGATGTGGTCTCATTTGCCAAAGGTATGGGTGTGAAGAAATGATGGCTAATGTGTCTTCTACATATCAGGAGGTGGGACCCAATACATGCCTGTCAGGCTAAAATTTTAGAGTTAAATAATTCCTTGCAAGTTTGTTTTGCCCCACCTTAACAAGAATTTTTGTTCACTGTCAATTTTACAGTATTTTGCCCACCCACTTGAAAAAAAATAAGATTGGAACTGGCTATTTTTTTCAATAAATATTGCTGCATTAAAGTCACCAGTATTGTGCTACCCCACTGAGTTTTGTTTAGTTCTTTGCTGCTGTCTCATTATTTTGAAAAATTCCTCTCAAATTCTAGTCCTAGTCCTTCAACAAAAGTGTTCTTCTCTTTAATATAATCTTCTCCAAATTTCTTCTTTTTCAAAAGACTGTTTTTAACATGAGTCATTACTTATTTTATATTCTTATAATGTATTCTACTACAAGGTTATATTTTAATGAAGTGGAGCTAGTTGATTAGCTCCCCATGATGTGTACACGTAGCTGTCACTTCTTGTGGTCATCATGTCACCGTGAAACTCTGGGTATGAGCGCTTGTCAGAGGGAACTTTTAAGTTTCCATGCTGACTTATACAAAGATGAAGGCCCCTGGGTCCTGGAGACCTTGCTGCAATATGTACACTGCGTGTTAGTTTTTTCTAGCAGGAATAAACCTAAGATATGTCTATGAAATTGCATTTTATTAAATATTGATTTATATATTAAGCAATTTCCATTCTATACAACAATAATTGGAGGGGACCGTATTGTCAGAGAAAGAATGTAAGAAAATAAAGCAAGTATTAATGAAGATTCCTACTTTCATTT
>JANHGN010018026.1:10627-23528 GCA_024605025.1 Megaceryle maxima
GTCGTCTTTTTTTCTTAGATTACATAGAAAATGCAAACTTTTGTTCTGAGTTTTCAGATAATAGCTTTGTGCTTTTGTTTATAATTTAATCTAATAATATAAATTGTTTTTCTAAGACTTGCATAATTTAAAAATATCCTCTACAAATGTGAAAGCTGATTGGTAGTGAAGTAGTTTTTATCTTCATTACGTTAGGTGACTAGAATTCTCCTTTGGCCAGTCAGTCCGAGGTTTTGGGTTTGGTTGGTATTTCAGCTCACATCTTCAAACACATGAGCTGTCTGTATAAAGCAAGAAAGCTTGAATGATTACTGCTGCCTTCTCTGAATGTGGGCTTTTTGGGGTGGTTGTTTTTCGTTTGTGTTTTGGTTGGTTCTCTTTATTATTTTGTTTTTAAAAAAGTAATCTGATAAAAGGAGTAAACATTGTCCATTTTCCTAGTTTAAAAAAAAAAAAAAAAGTAGAGTCAGGAGAAAACGTGAGAAGTTTTTGCAAGTAACATGGATGATTGAGGGGAATATTCAATAATGCAGAGCAGCATCCAAAACATGCAGGAATGTAATGTTAATATAACTTTCTGTAATTGTTTTTCATGTATTTTAAGAATGCTACTTTCCCAAAGGGTTCTTAGAGCAATGGTTTTGAAGATAACTGGAAATTAACAAAGATGCCACACATCGGTGTTTTGTCTTTCTATTTAAATTCATTTGAAACGCACTCAAAACAAAACCAAAAAACTCCTCTTCTTTTGTAGAAGCTGCACCCTAGCAAGACTTTGGCACATTTAGGATTCAAATTAATGGGGGGTTTATGTGTGTTAGAGGTTTATGCCTATGCACTTGCTACAATTTGTTTACTTTTTAAGTAAGTAGTTTGAAGCTGAATTGAGTGAGTAAGCTTAGTGTCCCAACTGAGTATTTGTACTGTTTTTGAACTGCTTATGTCATCTTGGCTTATTTCTGTGTATTTGACACATGTTAAAATATACAAGTCAGTGGTAAAGCCATTAAGTGTGTCAATGTGTGAAATTGAACTGATTTATTAAAACAGTCCAACTTTGTGTATCAACCTGACTTCAGTTTCCTTAATAATCTTTGAATGACTGCCCTGTGCCACTTTTCTCCCTCCTCATCCTTCAAATCAGTGTTGGTAGTATCAGAACTGAGTATGAAATCATGAATTCAAATATGTACCTGTGAAGATATTGTTGTCCTAATGTTCTGTTAGGGAAAAAAAAGTTATCCATTCATTAACCAGCAAATGAATTTTATATTTTTTTTTTATTATTTTTCATGATGCATATCTGAATTCACATTGTCCGTGTTGGAGAACAGGTTACCTTGTCAAAAAAAAGATCTTGCTTGGAATAATATTGCATGTTGGTATAACTGTATTGTAAAGGCTTATGTGGTAAAACTGATGTAGTTTCAAGAGTTGCAGCTATGCATAACTGCCCTTTCAGAGTTCTTGTGGTTAAAATTGAAACTCCATGTCTTCTGATTCCTGCATTTTCCTGCAGCTCTGATCGCGTTTCTGTCTACAAAAGCCTAGAAATAATAGTCTTACACTTTTCCAATTGCCACCAGCCTCTCTGCTTGCTTTTAACATAGACTGTTTTTCTTATGAGTAGAAATTCTTTGCGCTGGCAGGATATGAGGCAAGGCCAGTAGCTACTTTTGTTCTGTTTTTGAAAGATTATTTTTTATGACTTAATTTATTTCTGTGTTTCTTGCACATAGAAATGTTATGGTAGTCTTGATTTACAGTCAGGGTTAGCAGTCTTCCTATAACTCTTACTCCTCTGAGTGGTATCAGTAAAATCATCTGAATTGTTTTGTGACCCAAGTGTATGCCTGGGGTGAGTGCTTTTATAATGCTTTTCCCATGACAGCCCAGGTAATAAAGACTAAGTTGCAGCTTTTATGAATTACTGACATTGATTCAAGAACTAATAACAGTTCTGAAATTGAGAGGCTGCGTCACCATTCTTTAAAGTTTGAGCATGGTAAACAGGCTCCCATTTAGAGGAGGGAGTGGGGGTGAAGGGGCAAAAAAGAAAAAGAACTTATATTTCTTTGTCCATCAGTGAGCTAAACCCTTGCCTATTGATAGAAACTACATGCACTGTGACTAGCTGTGCTTCTCACAGAGTTTGGTCACGTGACAAACAGTTGTGGCAAGTGAAAAAAGAATTTCATGCCCATTTGAATGCCTCACTTTTTGCTTGCTGAAGTGCTTTATCAGGTCTTATTTCAAGATTCTGTAATCCTGAAAAACTTTGAGAAACCAACAGATCAGTGTGTCTTCCCTTTGAATGATGCATTTCTTCCACAAAAATTACACCAGCTCAAATACAAAATAGGTAAGATCAGTATCTGATTTAAAATGGGTTCCCTTCCCTCCCTATTTCTAGGTAAGGCTTAATCACACTGGGAAAAACAGCACAAATATTGAGCAGTGTCAGAGTTACTGACAGATGCATAAGTTAAAGTGAAGCATTAAGAGTGGTGAACGTGGATGAACCATCCAGATTTCACAAGGAACAATGGGCACACTGATCATTTAAGTTTTTAATTGAAACCGTTGTTAAAGGGAGTGTGGGGTGGTTGTTGACCTGCAGCTGGGTGGGCTGTGCAGCCTGGGAACTGTTTCACTGCTCTGTTTCTCATTCGAGTCCATGCAGTGAGAGTGGGCTGCTTGATCTGAAACTGAACCAAACCAGTCTGCAAGGCACCAAGGGAGAATCCCTTAAAACAATGGGGAAAAAGGTAATTTAAATCTGTGTAAAATAAATTAATAGACTAAACCGAGTTCGATGCCAGGTGCGGCAGCAGAAACAAATGTGTCATGTTTGAATATAAAGACTTTATGGCATATATGTGAGATCACACCTCAAGTAGCAGCACAAAATGTCCTACTTTTCATTTAATTTTTTTAAATGTAAGTATTTAGACTGAAGCCAATGTGTTAAGTGCTTTGTGGAGGTTTCTTTCCTTGTGTCAGAAAGTTAATTATATTTGATTTGTGTAAATTTATTCTCCTGAGTTCTCATTAGCTTAAATAGAATTATTCTGCATATGGGTTCTTGCAGTTTAAATAAAATCTGGATGATTAAGAGATGACCATCAATTTGATTTTAGCACGGTATTGTGATTAAGACAAATTCCTTCAATTAAAATGTGTTGTAAGAACATTAGCTGACCAATGAAACATCTTACCAAGTACGATCTAAGTGTATAGAAGGTTCAATTTCACTTTTAAAGGACAGCTTGCTTGTAGATTTATCAGGTTTGGAAGAGATCTTTTGTATGATTCACTAACAATAGATTGCATGTCTTCAAAGATTCCTCTAGGGCATCAACACTGTTAACCAGACAACTCCATAAATGAATGGGATTTATAGTATCAAGAGATAGGATTAAATTAAAGGAGTTTAAATTGAAATACACACTTAAGCCTATTTAGGAATTATAACTAATTTATATTGTGATTTTTTTTCTTTGAAGCTGGCTTTTGTAATGAAGTTTTTTTTTTTAATCTCAAACATTAAGGTAAAAAGTTCACTTTGTTTTGTTGGGGCTCTTTTTAGGAGTTCCTTGGAAAATATAATCTAATAAAGTTCTTTTCACATTTCAATAAAACTATTCAAGAAAAATATTGTTGGGAGACATAATTGCATAACTAATACTTCAGGGATGAAAATGTAATTTTTGTTTCATGGCATATTTAGATATTAATTTTTAAGTACAAACTGCTTCTTCAACAGCTCAAAGCTCTGTAGCAAGGGTATTTTAGAGTTTTATGAGCAAATTGCACTATCAACTTCAAGTATCTCTCAAATGTTAATGTATGTGCAGATGTAATTGAGAAAAAACGGAGAGACTGTAATACTTCACCTCTCTGGGTGACAGATTATTGCTTAACTATTTGTATCTGGAAAAAAAAAAATAATTGGAGTCTATGTGGTTTGCTAGTTTGGTTTTTTTTTTTCCTTCTTGTGCTGGAATGATACAGAAGTTCTAGTGGAAAAATATCACGACAATCATGAATTGTACCTCTCAGATTTAGAGAAGGGTCTTTTCACATCTTCAGCTTGGAGGATCCTGGGCATTTAGCCCCTAGTTTACCATTTCCAATTGTAGTCACAGTGAGGATACTCAAGCTTAGCAGTTTTACAGAATCTTGAGTTGCTTGAGTGAAAAGAGCTCTTTGATTTGGACACTCTTCTCATCTGCATTACAAATAAATTGTTATAACAAAGGCTTTCCTCAATAAACTCAGTGGAGACCAAGGAGCATCTCAGAGTGATGGAACTCTTGCAACTGTAATTGTGTACTTAAGTTTAGGATTTACTTCAGTGGGTAAACATAGGGCATATTTGCATGGATACGCAATGTTTGCCTATTGTGTTCTAGGTTATGGCCTACTAGTTAGAAAAGAAGTGAATGCTACTTTTCTAGACTCTTCCTATAGTAAATCAGTAACTTGAGCCTTGAGTTGCCTGTCCTGCTCCCTTGTTTTCAACAGGAAGCTGTGTAACCATCTAAGGCTAGTAGACTAACTTAGCTAGTTAAGTGAGATGATAAACATCTTTTTATTTGAAGAACTTAGGTTGAATTGCCTTGATTTCCTGTGGCTGGAGCTTTGATTCCTAAGCATTACAAGAGATTTAATAAATTTTATCCTCTGTTGTTCTATTTCATCTGGTAATCTGGTTTTGAAAAGGACACTTGTTTTTAAATTGTTCCATAACTAGTCAAATATTGGATTCTTGGCTCTTTATAATCCTCTTCATTCTTGCCTTTTTTCCCTGAGATTGCTGTCACTGGGGTAACTAATAAATTTTTTATGACTGATATCAAAATCTGTGTACTTGATAGGCCTCAGACTTGCTCTGGTTTTCTGTCCTTTTCGTGTTGCCATCATTCAAAAAGGTGGACTATTTAAAAAAAAAAAAAAAAAAATTAAAAAAAAAATATTAAAAAATACCATAATGAATGACTGTCCAGCTTTGCATCTACTGCAAATTGACCCAAATGCTGCTATCTACATTTTCTCTCATTATAACTCTAATTTTTATATTCAATTATACTAGAGAATCTTACGCTTGTATCCTTTTCAGTTTCTCTTTGAACCAAGTAAATACTCTTGTAGTTAATGAATCCTCATATACAGTACTTTATAATTTTACTAATGGCTGCCTGAACCCTGTAATAGTTCTGGAATCACCAATCTTGTTTTCTTCCTGTGAGTTTTTCATAGGAATGTGTTGAACGTTTTCCAGCGTCATTCCAGTTTTTCCCCTATAGTTCATAGGTAAAGTGAATAATTTTTTTTAACCTCAGTGCAGAATGTATTCCACCCACGTGCCTGATTTTGTTCTTGCATTTCTTCAAACAGGATGCCTTTCTCTGCTTCTGTTCTTCAGTGCTTTTACTCTCCTTGATTCCACATCATTTGCAAATATAATGATTACAGTCCTGCTTTCTTCCAGGGCTTTATAAGACCTACATTTGCTGTTCCTCAGGGAGGTAATTTTTTCTAGTCTGTGTAACTCATGTTTATTACTGTTTTTTAATTACTATACCTTGGTTTATGCTTCCCCTGTCAAGTATGTTAAGGTATTTCAAAGTATGTATGTGTGTGTATATATTAAGATTTACTAATAAATGTGTAATGCAACTGTTCATAGCCAAGTTCTTGGACTGCTTTTTCACTTTCTTATATTTAATTTGGGTAATTTAAGAAAATGTGATAAACTTTAAATTGCTTTTGTAATTCTGAGTGATGTCCATTCTTTGGGGAATATTTTAAACCTTCAGGGCCAGTGAAATACAGAATTACACTAACCAGCCACTGCAGTGAAACCTTGTGCTCAGATTAGTGTACTTGTAGCAGTCTCATTCAATAGATTTGCAGTGCAATGAAAAAAAATATTCTATTTATTATGGTTTTTNNNNGTTTTTATATATTTTTGTGTGTACTTGCAATGGCTTTGCAAGTGAAATTTAGAAATAAAAAATCTTTAAAGAAAATTTTTAGATGAAAATGCATGGATTAGAAATCTTTCTGTAGGCTCTGAAATTTGAAGATGTTGCTATAGGAAAAGTTTTCAGATTTTTCTAAAATGTGTTTGTTTAGAATGTATAATAAAATGTTTCTCATGAAGCTTTGTAAAAATAAAGGTATCACGAGAATGAAACCCAGAAACTCAGAGCACTTTGCTTGGATGAAAATGCTGGATCAGATGAGGTAGAATTTGAGAAGAAGAGAAATTTTAATTGTATTTGAAGGACACTTGGTAGACATTGAGGGAAATCCAGTTAGTGTAATATTAATAAGTTTTATGCTGTACAGACAAATGATGCGTCTGGTTTTGCAGTGTTCTTTCAACAGTGAGCGAAGGCACTTACAACTCTGTGCGTGTGATTGTGTGTGTTGTATTTAAAGCAGAATTATCAGAAGGGTTGTATCCTTTAAGGCAAAGCAACAGATTATTCAAGCAAACGTGAAGACTCACTCCTTGAATGGAGATCCCAAACCTAAATTTCCTAGGAATAGCAGACAAAGTGCTATTGTCCACAGGCTGTGGTTATATTTCCTTTGAGTTTTCAGACAGATCATAAAAACCATTTTCATTTACATATCGCACAGATGGCACTCTGCAACATAATGTATTTTAGTCTAGTGTCAGGGCTTATTTGGTACTTTTAAATTTGTGACCTCTGGCTATTAGCATGGTCTTTGCATTATGAGTTGTAGTGATTTCCTTTTTCTTCCTGAAACAGTTCCTTATTGTTTCTTCTTTGTGTAGTGCGTGTGTGTTAAGAATTCTACCACATTATAGTAATTTGTATTTTATGCAGAAAAAAAAAAAACCTTAAATGTGAGGTGTGCTATAGTAGTATTTTTGCTTTAAAAATTATCTGTGTATCTCAATATAAAATATAAATATTAACTGCCCTTTAATATTAGAAAAGTGCAGTTTGTGGGGTTTTTTTCTAGCATTTGTCATGAGGAAAAATGAGATTTCAGAATTTTACATGTGTATTCTTGTTGGTCAGAGAGCTTTTTGTCTGTCTTCTGTTCTTGAGTAATATTTAAGAGGGCTACATTGTCATATGTAAGACACTACATTGTCATATGTATATTGGTACATAAGCATGTAACCAGAAGAGGTGATTTCAGAGGTAATTTTAGTTAAAGATTTTAATAGAAATTCCTTAGTCATAAAAAATGAAATATGCTTTTGAAACTGCTATCTAAGGGTTAAATTAAAAGGACTTTACAACACTTCTAGAACTAGAGGAACATATATTTTTCTCTGTTTGAGGACACGCAGCTTTATAACAAATAGCCATCTGAGGGAGGTGTAGATATCTTAATTTATAACCTCAGTTCCAGGCATTTCTAAATTACGTTTAGGACATTATGTATATATAATGGCAGTATTCATGACTGCATGAGCTTTAATTTTCTGGAGTCTCAGCAATTATACAATTCTGCTAATCAAAATGAGTCATTCAGTCCTTTGGGGATACTTTGTGGACATTTGCTGAGGTGATTGCCGACATCACATTTCCCTGGCGTGGCAGTTAAATGGAGCTGGTTTGGCTGTGCCTCCATACACACACTGCCACATCCCCTTTCTTCTGTCTGTTGGTGGCAGCTTCCAAAGTACCAACTTGTTTCATGTCTAGGGCATGTTGGGCCCGGTAATAAATCACCAGTGAATAGCCAGCTCTGTACTTCTGTATTTAAAGCATCCCTGAACATTGATTAATGTGGCTCTTCAGTGGCAGAACAATGCTCAAGGCACATATGCACATGAAAAGCTCTTCTAGTGCAAGAGATAGCTTTGTCCTAAGTGCTCCCCACCCTTCCCTTGAAATGATTCCCTGCCTGGGCTGGCCTGGACCTCAGATAATTCATTACTAGAACCTCAGGCAGGCTGAGTTTGGCCTCAACCTGAGAGGGTAATGAAAGCCTTTGGAAAGTCTGGCTCTCAGCTCTGGAGAGGCCAGTGGCACGTGTCCCAGACATGGTCCTCATAGCCCCAAGGCCACTTATTGCTTGCATCCTCAGAATGGATTTAGTATGCAGTCTAAGGATTCTTCTTTTGTCAAAATGGATCATAAGCTTCATCTGGCAGATGACTAAAAGTAAGACTAAAGCTAGAGTTAGATGTTGAGTTTTGGGTTTGTTTTGGTTTTGTGTGTGTGTTTGGTTTTTTTAATTTATTTTTTGCCAGTTTATATTTTAGGCTTAGAAGATGACATAGAGGTAAGGAATGAGGATACATGAGTTCAGTAGTTCTCTCACCTTGTGACAAGTTACTATGTCTTACTTGTGGTCATTTGTATACTCCAGCTTCTTTGAAACAAACCCCTGTGACAAGGCATGGAAGTAGGGCTTTTCCTGCCCTTGGGAGGCACCTCAGTTCATTAACCTCAATAAATCTTCTGAGCGATCCTGCACAATTCATCCAATTAATGGAGCAAAGCCAACACAGAACAGAAGAGTATTGTTACTCCCTTTAAAATTCTTCCATGCTTTCCACTGCCTTATTTTTGTTAGTCATCATGTAGATTTTAAATATACATTAAAATAGCTAAAAAATGGCAGTTACTGAGTGTAAAGTAATTGGTAAAAACTAGGGACTGTCTAGTAAAATCAGCTGCTGTCTAACTTCTTAATTGGCAATGTCATTGGCATACAGAATAATGTTCCTTAGACTGCAGAGAATTTAATATCAAAACTTTTTGCCTTACCACTTAACAGCTTAAATATTTCCTTTTTGTAGTCCACAGTGAGATAATTATGTGACATGACAGGAGAATAAATAATGAAAAAGTATCTTAAAACCCCATATGCTAATTAGAAAGAGCTGCAGTCTGAAATGTAATTTTTCTATCATCAGTAAACTGCATGATTTTTTTTTTGTACCACAGGTGTACTTATAAAATATTTTATGCTGTGTTTGTACTCAAATGATGTTTATTTTTGCATTCCCATCACTTTTATAGGCAAAATATTTCCACTGAAACTGTTAACTGTAATTATACATGTAAATATTGTCTATTTTCTTACTTCTTAGTGACTTATCAGTCACATATTTTTATTACTGTCTTGAATGCATGTGGAATCTTTTAATATCTAACTCCAGAAGACTTAGTACTATTAGTGTTCTCTTTTCACTAAAGCCCAGATTTTTCCTGGATCCAGAAGTTTTTATCTTTTCAGGGATGTGCTTTTACTCTTTAACAAACTCTGTCTTCTTCAAAATTCTTATTACACTAATTTAAATATAGAAAAATACAACATCTTCCTCGCCATTAATCTTGTCCCCAAATCCATGAGTCTTCAATGAGCTCTTGTTTGAATATTCGGTATAAGAAAGAATTCTTTGTATTTCTTTGCAAAAGTTTCTCAGAGAAAAATTACTTTTGTCACAAAAAATATGCAGTAAAGACAGTGAGTTCTAATAGAGTTTAACTCTGATCAATGATTCCTTTTGCCTTCTCTAGTCTTCAGCACTCATCTGCTCTATTGATGACTTTTTTATTTTCCTTTTCGAAACCTCTATGTTTATAGCACTGTTTGAGTTTCCATTTGTGGGTAGTGGGTTTTTTTTTGCTTGTGATACCTTGACTGTCTTTTAATTTTCTTCAGATTAGAGAAAAGAAAAGCTAAGATCAGACACACCAATATTTGATTGATGTACCCATTATAAAAATGAATCTTTTGTATTTATCAATGTTAAATGTTCTGATTATGTTGTAATGAGAATTTAACATGATGGAATGCTCTAATTATGAAGTTTTGAAATACCTGATGGTTCTGACTGAACTTGTCTATTTTCAAAGTCTATGCCCTGTTTTTGTACTTCTAAGTGCACTGGTGGTGTTTGCAAGAAGTAGCAACATGCTGAATAGATTTAGCTCTGGGAGATTGAGACCGCAGCTCAAAACTCCTGGCTTTTGGTATTTTGCACTTTGTGTCATTTGGAATGAGTGTTCCAAAAAACGTGGATGTTTTTCCAGAGGATTGTTTTGAAGGGGGAAAATTATCAGAAAAAAAAAAGGTTTACCTAATAAATTTTAATTTTTTTTTGTTGTTGTTATAAAGTCATGGCACTTCCTAAAGAGGTACTCTGAATAGAAACATAAATCAGTGCCAGAGGAGACAACAGCGGTATCCAAAAAAGACCTGTTATATTTCTTCACTTAAGAGAAAGAAGGGGTTGACTTGAAACATCCCAAGCCTCCTCCTGTCTTCAGCATCTGAACCACTGTTAGTCCATCCCTCTATCCTCTCGTGTGTCCTCTTGTACCTTCCTAAGGTTGTTTCCTTGATATGTGACAACTTCATAGGATACAAGATTGAACTACCTTATGTTACTCTGCTAACATAAACCAAAGGACACTTAATAAGACTGTGATTATGTTGCTGTTGGCAAATACTACAGTGAAATACGAGTAGAGTGAAAAAGTTTGTAATAAGGCCCCAACATCAGCTATTTATGGGATTTAGAGTGTTTTTCTTTAAACTTGTTCAGGTCCAGATGCTTGGCCTCAGTGATGTTAGATTCTCTCTAGGACCCTGTCTTCTGTCTTAGCTTCATCTGAGGGGAATGTAGCTCACACATTGCAGGACTACTACATAATGCAAATAAATACAATAAGCGGGGAAGCTTGGGAGTAATTTCAAAAGCAGACATATCAAAATTGAAAAAACTAATGTATGCACAGTTTGAGGAATAGCAGGAGTAACAACTACCTGTTGTGTAGCCGAGTGGTCCTTTTACTGTGGAAGGTGACCAGGACAAGGAAGTTTGCAAAATGAAGAAAACGAAAGGAGTTTGAATTTCATCTGTTCCTAGATTACTTTTTAGGTTATTTTTTTTAATGTGTCCTCTTCCCTAATAAATCCCTGATCTACTATCATATAAGGAATGAAATCTATTACTTAGGGAGACGGGTAAGATTTTCCTGTCTACTTCTCTTTCATTATATTCCATTGCTTTCACTGTGCTCTTATGTAAAAAAAAAAACCAAAAAACAAAACAACAAAAAAAACCCAAAACCAACAAACAAAAAAACACCAAACACAGGGCCTTAGGGAAATCAAGTTATCCAAGGTAGTATTCTTTTATTTATTTTATTATCCCCCCCTTTTCTTTTTCCTTTTCTGGATTGTAATGATGCAGGAGTCTTATGAACTGTTCAGGGAGATTCCCCTCTTACATTCCTTTAAAGCATTTATGCATTGCAGCAAAAGCTTGGTTTGACATTCTGTGAATAAAATGGCCAGTTTCACACTGGTCAATTATGGACTGTTGATAAAGCAATCCCAAGGCTGTCTCTGCAAGTGGACTTTCTGTAAATTAGTACATTACAGTACCTCTGAGCTCTACATAATTAGATCTTTCTGTTTTCGTATGTTCATCAATTTGCATTCATTGAAGGATTTAGAAAATTGGATAAGATACAAAGTTAAAGCTTAAACTGATACTTAACAGTGAAAGCATTAAAAAAAAAAAAAAGTGTAGACACAGTGGCAGTTACTGTCTGAAGCCAAAAAAGGGATAATTTTGCTCCATTGCTGATTTCTGCACCCAGCCATAAGCTTCATGCCTCTCCTAATTAACTTCATGCTGGTGAGCAGATTGAGAATGGCTCTAGTCAGCGCTAAAAATGCCTGGAAACATGCTGTTTTACAGCCGTATGCAAAGTTGCTGAATTTTTTTTTAAATCACTGCCAAAAGCCACAAGACATAGATGCATATGTTTCATGCTACTCACAAAATAATAAGGTAATTGATATTCAACAATTTAAAACAACAAACAGAATGCATACTCTAAATCTGGCAGGCTGGTTTTAATTAATGCTGTTGCCCACTGTTTAAGTGGAACCACAAAGGAAGTGGTGGGAACTTGATTTTGAAAGAGGTCTTTTCCAAAATGTTGATAAAGCATTTAAATAACTCTTTATGTGTCCAGGAAGGCAGCTGATGAACTCCCCCCCACACCCCCCCCCCTTCTCTGTTACTTGTAATAAATTTGAAAAGCAAAAGCAAGGTTCTAGGAAAGTTAAAGCCTGAGAAGGCCTGCGAAAGGTTTTGTTTCTTTCAGATTTGCTAGTGCCTGCTGAGGAACTCGCTTCAGGATTTGTCCCCATTTGTGCATATTGTTTTAAAGTGAGTTATAAATGTTCTAAGGCAATATCTGTGAAGCACACACAGTTGTTTTTGAGACTGCTGTTCGCCTACATCACAGAGAAGCTGAGGATAGAAACAGCTGTCTTGTTGATGGAAAAATAATAAGAAAATTAATATAACTTACAAGAACGGAACAGGAAAAAGGTCCTGACATTGAAAGAATAGGCACAATTAGTGCTTAGAATCAGCCCTTGAACTAATGGGATTTTATGGAGGGGTTTTAGTAATTGTCAGCTCTAGTAGTCAGAATTCTAGGCTACCATGAGATGTTGGAGGTTTTCTGGTAGCACTCAGCCCTTCCACTCACACTGGCAGTTAAACTAGCCAGTGAGTATATACAGTTTAAATGACACATCTTCAGTAAAAGTTCGCATTTCTATCAATTACTCAGTTTTAACTTTTCTATGCTGGGCAGTAACTTTGATAAAATTTTATTCTTTTCTGTTTCCTGGAAGACCAGTAGGAATATCATGAATGACTCTAGCATTGTCCAGCAGATCAAGGGAAGTTTTGCTCCCCCTCTACTCTGCACTGGTGAGACCTCACCTGGAGTTTTGCGTCCAGTTCTGGGCTCCCCAGTTCAAGAGAGACAGGGATCTGCTCAAGAGAGTCCAACGGAGGGCTACAGGGATGATGAAGGGACTGGAGCACATGCCTTATGAGGAAAGGCTGAGACACCTG
>JANHGN010018026.1:23628-38496 GCA_024605025.1 Megaceryle maxima
TCCTTTGTGACCTGTGCTGGATTGTATGGCCCTGCTCTGGCAGGGGGGTTGGACTCAAAGATCTCCAAGGTCCCTTCTAACCCCTGACGTCCTGTGACCCTGTGATACCTGTGAGTCTTCTGTGTGAAGCGTTAGACTACTGTCCTTGTTAGCTCAGCTTGTTTCATTTGTTTACTTACCTGTTTTGTTTGTCTGTGGGTGTTTTTCTGTTTCTTTGTATGTTTGTTTTTAAAGGAAGGGGGAGGACAGCTGTAGAACTACAACAAAGAATATTCTTTTGCCTTCATTGTCTGCCCATCTTCCCCTATGGTAGTGATTGCCTCATAAACCCTAAAATTTTTGTGTATGAAATGGTTCCTACAAAGCCCGGTGATGGGTGATTTATCAACTGGCTACTTCTGGGTAAACTGATAAGATTCGTTTTCATTGGATAGCAACTACAGTAACATTTTCAAAAGGCTAGATTTAAGGAAGAGGTTGGTAATTCTGCTTCTGCAAATGCTTTGGAAAGGAAGATTTTGATAATTTCTTAATTTGGCCAGATTGAGCAGTCATCTGGAGCTAAAAGCTTACAGGTCCAGTATGGCCATTGAATGCTTCTCTTGCATTTTGGCAACCTGCATGGGACAATCCAGAGAAAATCCATCTCTCCTTTTTAGGTGCCATTTCTAATGAGAATGTAATTTTTAAAGATTATATGGTTTCTAAATTGTCAGGAAAAGATTTTTGTGTCTTTTTCTCTCGCTCCTGTTAAATGAAGAGTAATATATTCTTTTTCTTAATTGAAATATGGTTCTGAAGAAACTCTGAAAGAAATTACCAACTCGTGGAAAATCTCAACCTGTTTTTTTCTGTGTAGCATGATGCAATGGCTTCATTGATGCAATATACCAGTACAAACTATTTCCTAAAGGAAATAAATAGGAAGAATTGGTTTGTTAGTGGCTACTAAATATGGAAGTCCAGATGCAGATTCTCTCAAACCACAGTTTCTGGCTGCCAGAAGCTGAATTCTATCTGTTAGGAAAACAATAATATTGTTAAATCTGTTATTTAAGAATCTTCATCTCACCACTAATAGAGATGTAACACTGGACAAAACAGGCCTTGAGCTTAGTTTTGCAAGGAAATATTTTGTATTCTTATGTTTATAGGTAAAGATATTTTTGCTGTAGAGGCTAATGGAGAAACAACAAAATTATAGTATGTGACACTTTTTAACTATTCAACAGAGTTCAAAAAGGGATATGAAGAATACAGCCTGGAGTCAAACTGAAGTGGCTTTACATCATCTTCAACCCTTTCCGACCCTCTGTTACCTTGGGCTCCATTTCATTACTTACATATCCTGCTGGGTCCACTCCATGCAACAGTACATAGCTTTTTGCCTTTTTTATTTTTTTTTTTTTTTTTTAATCCTTTAAGAAAGATTAAAAAGAGTTATTTTAGAAACACAATTAGAAAGAGAAGGTACATTATTAAAACTAAAGAACTGATGACTTACTAGAGGCAATCTACAGGGAGAAATGCTGAAATTCTCCCATGCTTCTGTAGTTGCTCATGAATTTAATTTCCTCTGGCTTCTTCTAGTAAATGCTTGATAAATTAAGCCTAACTCTTCCTTCTCATACCAATTTGCCTTTGGGAGAAGTGAAAATAAGGCAACAGTGTTTTGCTTCTGTGTCCTTAAGTCCATGGCTCTGGTAATAATAACTCAGCCCTGGTGCTTGCTGTTCTGCAGCCAGCTTCTGGTGTCTCTATCTTCTGGGTGTGCTTGTAACAGTAACAGAATGAAACAAATCTTGCTCACTCTTGCTGCTCCTGCTACAAAGCTTGAGTACCAATACTTGGCATTACCAGTAGACCCTGCCAATGCCCATTGTGACAAAGTCATGAATGTGGGGCTTGTTAACAAACAGCACTGGTGAAGGAAGTAGAATTTAGCAGATTTGTTCCAGCTGTAAATAGCTCATGTATCTAGTCCGAGAGCCTTTTTAATGCTGTATTTCTGAGAAAATAAGTTTTAAGTATCAGGAAAAACCAAGCTGAACAGAGATTGTAATGAGCAGTTTAGTGAGGATGGGTGGAAAGCTGCAAGTGCCAGCTGAAAAGAATGCTTGGCAGAATAAGTAAAAAGAAATAATTAGGTCTGACGCACCTTTGGAATATTTTTTTCCTTCAGAAAATGTAGGAATTAAAAATAATGATTTTGAACAGATTGCTGAATCTTTTGCTGGTTTGAGTGAGTGGATATTTCAAAGACAGTTAAGATATTTTTTTTCTCTAGATACTAAAGTCCAGAAACTATTGGCTTTAACTAAGAGTACTTTACTTATCAGTAAATATGATATTTTTGTATCTCCAACACTGAAGATTATTATTTGCATTTTAGTTATGGATATGGAACTTAGATTTACATTTCTTCCTATGTGCAATCTCCTTCAGAGATTTTGCTCAATTATTTTAATTTTTATAAATGACTATCAGCTAAAAATGTAGGCCAAGGCTGAACAACAACAACAACAAAATACTGGGGAGGCTGAAACTTTTCTGGAAGCCAAAATATTGTACAAGTTCTATATTGTTAAATATTATAGAAATACATACTTTGTATAGGAACTGTTTAATTTGGGTGTAGGAAATCCATGCTTACATAAAGAAAATAAAAATTGTGTATAGAACTTCCCTAATTTCCTTCTTTTATGAACCCAAAGAAGACAAATTTTAATGTTGCTTACAGTTTAGCACTTGAATAGTCCCACTGGCAGTAATAGTTTTGCCAGAATAAAAGGAATGAATGTTGCTGCAGAGAAGATCCTTCTCACATGAAGTATTTAAGAGTTTGTAAGATTAGTTTGCAGCTTCCTTAATACATATGTTATTTTTTAGTATTTGTAATTAGTTATGTAGAGTTTGTAATAAGTTCTTGATATTTCTTCGTGTTGCTGACTCTGGCTGTCCAATTAAAATCATATTAAAAATAATGAAGCTCTATTAGGTTAAAAAAAAAAAAAAAAGTATTGCTGTCCTGGCTTTTTCAGGTAGCTGTGAGAATTGCATTGTGGTGCAGATAAGTATTACACTTTAAAATATGTAATATGGTAGGCAAAGGATAAGAGAGGCAAGCAGTATAGAAAGTGCTCACTTTGTAGCAGTTTTTTGACTCACCAGGCAGGTAAAGGGAAGAAATTCAATTTACAACCACCTTGTCTCTGTAGGATTGACTTGGCTTTCAGAACAGCAAGGAAAGCTTCACCTTCCCAATATAAAGCAGAACATTTCTTCCAGGTGAGGTGTTGAAAATGGAAGCAAAGTTGGTCCTTTGTTATTCTAGATTTTATTTTATGATCATAAAAATTTAAAACATCAACCATGCAGAAGTTGAATTTCTAAGAGTAGCAGTCAACTTCCAAGAATTTCTGCCAGTCTTCCTTCTAGTTTAGAGTTTAGGGACGGAGGTTCCATAGCTTGAGCTTTATTTTGTTTTTATTGCCCTCACCAGCTAGCTCTGTGTCCTTGACTTTATATGTATACATACACTCTTACTGACAATTTGCTATGTAAACATTTGAAGAGCAAACAGCAGTATCTTGTAAAGGGTAAGCAGAGTTTCTGAGGTGAATACCCTATAGGTAATGTGGACTTGAAAGAGCATTCCAGCAGAGCATTGGCTTTTCCAAGGCTATCTTCAGTGCTCAGTTGTCCTTAGCCTTGCTCAAAATTGTGCCATCACTATTTTCTTCAAACTATGGGAGAAGCAAATAAACCTTGCCTTTAGTGGGATTAATTTACTGCAGCCTGAAGCAGCAAATATCTTCTGGCAACCATTCATAAGCTGAGTAGGCAGCACCCTCACATATGTTGACAGTGTGAGTTCATTGAAGAAGCCAGTATATGAGAAGCCATTTGAGTGTCCAAAATGGGAGAGGAAATATTAGTCCCTAACAAGTGAGAGCTCTGAAATTTAGTACTTTGAGTCTACTACTCACATAGTAGAATATGAACATGGTATTTTTTGTCCTCAGTTTCTCCAGTATTTAGTAGCTCGGCTGGAAGACCAAAGGCCATTATACTGGGAGAACCTTGTCCATGCTGCCTTGTCCCGGTACTGAATATTTGCTTGATTAAAGTAGTATTTATTTTTTATTTTATTATTGTAGTGAAATTACTGAAATTGTAATCAAAGCCAACCTTTTCAGGGAGGCTAGTAGAGCCATCATTTTTCAGAGCTACTATAAAATCTATCTTAAATAATTAAATAACTTATTTTTGGGGGGTTGCTTTTCTCCTGGGAAGCCAGCTGTATCTTACCAAATCACTTAAAAAATTGTTCCTAGTAGTCATTCTTCAGTCCTCCACAGCAGTGCTAGACTAAACAAGGGATAACACTGAAAATTAAAATTAGGTTCACTGACATAATCATGCTGAATACCTCAGCACTTACTGACCTGATTCTTTTTCTTCTCCAGCTTAGTTATTGTACAACATTGATCATCTTTGTTATTAAGCAGTGCTTTTATAAGGTACTTGTGCTTTATCTGGACACTGGTAAAGACCTGATCCGATCTTAGCAATACTACCACAAGGTGCTGGAGACCTGGCATTCCCTTCCTTTTGGGTTGTCTTGTACAATGTTGATATATCCCTTTGATTTTTTGTTGTTGTTGTTGTTGTTGTATGGCATTCTCCTAGCTAAAAGATCAGGATAGCAATAGGCACCACAGTTAATAATTCCACAGTCTGGAAATGCGCACTACTCCCACAAAGGTAGTTTGACTTAGCTTCAAATTGGAGAGTGTTTTCAGAACCCAAATTTTAGGCAGTGTTAGAGAAGATATAAATGTGTATTCAGCTAAGATACAGACAAGTTGCAAAATTGTGGTGCATGACCAGGCTGACATTTTGATCTGTGCTTAGTCAAAATGAACTATCAGCAGCCACCACAGAAGTTGGGGAGGGAAATAAAAAAATTAATAAATAATAATAATAATAAAATAATATAAAAAATGCACAAACACCAAACCATAACTAAATATGTTAAACAAATAGAATCCATCTCTTTCTGAGCATTTGGTGAGCAGGGGGCAGGGAAGTTTTTAATATTTCTGAGCAAGTTCATTGCTTAGCTCTACAAATTTCTGTCAAATTGTTGAATGCGATATAAGCTGTTGAAACTTGTCAGAATTCGTGTTCAAATATAGGAAGATCTTTTCCTTTAAGGGTTTTGGTTGCATGTTGTTACTAGCATTAATAAATTATCTCGTGATTAAAAAATATGATGTGCAAACAAACGGTTTTAAATTTGTGAAGTACAATAGTTAGTGACTATTTTAATAGAAGATTGCTTTTTATGTTTATCACTTCTGTTTCTAAAATTAGATGGTTCAAAATGGATCTTTGGTTTTGTGTATAGTCAGACTTTTTATATATTCAGTACAGCCTTTACTTATGTTTATACCTCATTTATTTTGTTTAAGAACTACTTATGTGCTTTTATCATTCAGTTTTCTATTGTTGGTGCCAAATCCTGAAAAATTGGTCCCTGTAGTATGCTGCAACCATTAAATACCAGTCAGTTGCAGAATATCATTTGAACTTATTAGAATGTGATTCATCTGTTGCCAGGTTTATTCACAAGCCTTGTGCTGGGCCAGGCATTATACATCAATGGAAAAAAATGCAAACTCCCATGGGTAGGGTTGGACAAGTAAATTCTGTGAGTGTAGTGAACGCCTGTCTACACTGGATCCAGGAGGATGTTGCTGTCCCTTTTCTTCTTCACTTACGTTTTTGGGTTTTTTGGTGTGTTTTTTTTTTTTTATAAGTGGCCAAGGGAGCAGGCGCTTGAACACGTGAGCGAGCAGAACTTCTGTGGTCCTAATCCCCTAATTAGACTGTCTTGCACAGATGGTATTTAGATTCTTTTCTGTGTGTAAAGAAAGCATGTGGTAACAATATTCATGAATTCTTATAAGATCAAACATGCTATGTAGGTTTTGCTTGCATATTTCTTAACCTTGTATTAGGGCCAGACCACTGGGTGGAAACAAATGTGAAATTGAATCTAAATGCACAATGAAATTCTTACCAAATCACTTTACAGCATGCAATAAATAAATAAATGCATTGCACCACGCTAGTGGTATTTGTGACAAAGCAACAAGTTTTTTCATTATCTTTGGTCATTGACCCAAAAAAGTCAAATTGAGTAAAGTTACATTATTGCAGTCATTCCAACTTTGCAGCCAATAGTGTATTATAAAGAAGCTTTGTTTTACTTTTGTTTTGAATAATAAGAGCTGACAAAGACATACTGAATTTTCAAGTTTAAGATGTGTAGTAGGCTAATTTTCTATGGAATGATTTAAGCATTTGGACAAAGGGATTCTATAATGCAGTTATCAAAGGAAGATACATTATTTTTAATCTTACATAAAAATATCTCCAATATAATATGTGAGAAAAACTGCATGCTTGCTTTAAAAATTACTCCAATTACAGTGATTGGCATTTTGTTTTACACATAAATGAACTATCATAAAAGCTTGTGTTTAAATCTTACATTGAATTTTTCAATTATAGTGACAGTTTCTTATTCTGTCTGGTGCAATTGGAATCAGATTGCAGCTTTTAAATTGTCCAAGGTGGACTTTCAGTCTTTATCAAACAATATGCTTCCATATTGTTTTCATAAAACACTTATTTACAGTGTGTTGTTACTGTTACTGAACATATTTGAAGTGTTGAAGAGATTCTCGTAAGAACTTCAAAGGAACAAATGGAAAGGAGGCAGGGGAAGCCATGCAAGCAACATCCCAAATGCAGAACCAGAAGATACTGAATGGTAAAGAAAAGTCAAGAAATAATGGTTATAACAAAATAGTGTGAATCCAGTGCTGACAGAATTTGAAAGAGTGATGTAAGTTCTAGTATAATTTTTTTTTTTACTAGCAGAGAGTGTGGATTCTAGGTGAACATAGGAGCAATGATGCTAGTGGAGAAAAAGAGTAACAGTAGGGTATTTACTGTTTTAAGTAGGTAGGTATTATCTCGTATAACAGGCGGAAAGAATAGTCACAATGTGGGGGATGGGAAAAAAGGCACGTGGACACCAGTCTATTCCCCAAAATTTTAGATACTGTGCTAAAAATAGGAGAAAGTTGAAAGCTGGGAAGGGACCTCATGAGAATGTGTAACACAATTACAGAATCCAGCAAGCTTGGAAAAGACCTTCATGTTCATGGAGTCCAACCATTAACCCATCACTGCAAAGTCTGCCACTAAACCATGTCTATAAGAAGCACATCTAAACATCTTTAAACTACCTTCAGGGATGGACTCAACCACTTTGTTAGGCTTGCTTGACAACCATTTGTTAAATAATTTTTACTAATGTCCATTTTAAACCTCCCCTGGAACAACCTCAGACCCTTTCCTCTCTTCCTATCATATATCTGGAAGAACAGACTGACTCCCACCTTGCTAAAAACTCTTTTCAGGCTGTTGTAAAGAGCAATAACGTAATAACGTTTCCCTTGAACCCTTTTTTTTTTTTTTTTTTTTTTTTTGTTCACCAGAGTAAAAATCCCCAGTTCCCTCAGCTCACTTCTCATACGACCTGTTCTCTATACCCTTCACCAAATTAATTACCCTTCTTTGGACACACTCCAGCACCTAATTGTCATTCTTGTAGTGAGGGTCCCAAACCGGAACACAGTATTTGAGGTGTGGCCTCATCAGTGCTGAGTACAGGGGGGACAGTCACTTCCCTAGTCATCCTGGGCACACTATTTCTGATATAAGACAGAATGCTGTTGGCCTTCTTGGCCACCTGGGCACACTGAAGGTTCATAATCAGCCAGCTGTTG
This sequence comes from Megaceryle maxima, assembly GCA_024605025.1. NCBI lineage: Eukaryota > Metazoa > Chordata > Aves > Coraciiformes > Cerylidae > Megaceryle > Megaceryle maxima. Next base: position 31,497 of record JANHGN010018026.1, read on the forward strand.
ACCAACATCCCCAGGTCCTTTTCTCCTGGGCAGCTTTCCAGCCACTCATTCCCAAGCCTGGAGCATTGCAGGGGGTTGTTGTGACCAAAATGCAGGACCCAACATTTGGCCTTATTGCACCTCACACCATTGGCCTCAGACCCGTAGGTCCAGCCTCTCCAGATCCCTCTGTAGAACCTCTTGACCCTCAAGCACATCAGCATTCACTCTTGCCCAGCTTGATGTCATCTGCAAACTAGGGGTGCACTTGATCCCTTCATCCAGATCACTGACAAAGTTATTAAAAGTTTAGTGGGAATGAGTGACTAATAAACATTGTTCTGTATTTTAAGTTTTCTGTGTACAGAAGGAACTCTGTGTTTCTCTCTGTGTTCTCTTGAGGAGGTAAGATCCCCATGTGTTACTAGAAATAGGTACCTACTTTCTATCTGAAAGATGGTAAATTACATGTAATGAAATTCAAATTTTGTTATATGTGCTTTCTCACATTTGAGAATATTGGATTTGTTTCTAAGCTACCGGCTTTCCAGTAGAAGAATAGAAAGGCTAACATTTGTTTTGTGTTGAGAACACTCATTTCTTTTAAGAAGTGACTGTATTTTCCTTATGTGTAGTTTATTAAGACATTTTGTATTTCCTTTGAGTTGTTTAGCATTACTGGTATTAAAAAAAAAAAAAAAAAAAAGGAAATTGAAGGAAGCTATTAAGCTATTTATGTTAAGCATAGAAACTGTTGTTCCATATATTTTTCTGAAATGCCTAGGAAAGTGTTATTAGTTTATGTGACCCTGAAACAGAGGTGTGGAATACCTTGTTTAACATGGATATTTATCACATGGATATTATGACTGTATTGTAAACAAAGCTGTAATTGTCATTTGATAACTTGACATCGCCCACCTTTTGTTAGCTTGCTGCTTACTACCACAGTTCTTCTCTTGTACTATAGGCAGCAAGCTTTGCAAAAAGCTTGTACTTCAGATGATCTTGTCTACCAAGGAAATAATAACGGGCAGTGTCTGAAAGCTACAGGTTCATTGTGAGTTTATGTATCAGTGCTGTATTTTTCAGCTAGTTGAGGCCTGGGAGAAAATGCCAGTAGGAGATATTCTCCACTACTGTTCAGGAAGAATTGCAAAGCAGATGTCTTGAATCAACCTTCAGTATCAATCCTGGTAAATCTAGTCCATGTTTAAAGATCTGCAGTGTTGGAGACTCCACTATTTCCTGAGTGTAATCCATTCTTCTCTTTCATGATCTCATTCCTTAACATCTATCCTGAATTATCCTTGCTGTAATTTAAGTGCATTACTCCTTATCCACTCCACTAGAGACTTTCTCTTTGCAGCAACCTTTGCATATTTGAAAACTGTTATTGTGGCCCCATATCACTTTTCTTCCAGATAAAGGTGTGGATTTTGAGTAATTAATATCATTTGCATAAATCTTACTTTCATAAGTCTTGTTTGGTGATTACTATAGCAAAAGCAATGACACATTTTCACATAACTAAAATAAGTAAGCTTTTGAAACAACAGCCCTGGTTTATAACTGTAGTCATCCATCTGTCAAGATGTGGGAAACAATGAATTTTTGGTGAAGGAAAAATGTCCTTGCATCTCTATTGGCAGCAAGGCCTTTGTTTGCCCTGCCCATTAGTCCAGCTTTTCTACTCTTAGTTCTCCATATTGAGAAAACAGTCATGATCTCATGGTGGCCTTTCACAGTACATGTTGCATGTCTACAGCTGTAGAACTACTGTATCTGTGCCACAACAGGGCCATACCGGAGTGAGAAGCAGGACGTGCCCTCACTCTCCATTTGTTCCAGCTTCCAGGAAGAGAAGTGAAAGAATGGAAAGATGAGTCAGATACCAGATGGAGTTACAAAGAGAGATTTGGGTTGTTATGTACTAAAACATAGATGCAAGTGTTGTCCTTAGGCTGATACAGAATGACAGTGCATGCTGGGATTGAATACCACCAAACCAAGTATGTAAAGTAGCACCCTTTTTCGTAGTAAGACCATTCAATATCCCTCCAAGATAATCTTCTTGTGTAATCTAGCAGTACAACAAACATTGCAGCAGAAACTCTTTGCTTAAAAGTTCTCAGTATATGGAGTTGATGAGTGGAACTGCTAAAGACTTTTTTAATTCACTTGCAGTAGACAGGCAAGTGTTTTCAAACAGCATGAGTGGAAAAGTAGCAAAAACTCTGCCACAGCAAAAGCCATGAGACTGTGCCACAGTCATAGAATCACTCATTGAGGGGACAAATGCTTCGTTTGTATATCAGGTGTGCTGCACGATCGTGAATGAACTCATTTGGATGTAGTCGTACTGGGCAAGGGTCACACTGTGTTTGCGATCAGATTTTGCTGATTCAGAAAATCATTGGCAAGCCTTTCACTATTTAGCTGTCTGATTTTTAATCTAAATAATGGACTATCAGGGATGGATGTAAGCACTGAAAGGAACCTTGAAACTGATGAGCTTTTCAGGCAATTGTTTAGTGATCCCAGGAGTATTGAAATGTTTATATGGTAGCCTGGGAAAAGAGAGAGACCTGGTGCAGGCATAGTACTGCAGACAGAGCTTCGGTCAATGGACAAAGAAATACGGACAACCCAGAAATAAGATCTAGCTAGCCCATCTATTTTTCTTTTCACAGAAGAGAGACAGCAAAATCTGATCTGTCCAGAGGGAGAAAATAGTGCAAACAAAACAATAAATCCTTCTGAAAGTCACAGTTACCTCAGTGCTCGTGAAAAGGTGAATAAAATAAATCAGATATGTGAGAGTAACACTCCTTGTCAGGCCGTTTCTCCTTTGTAAAGGAAGGACAACATTCAAATTGAAGAAACTGGGAAGAGGGAAGATAGTTGTAGTTGACTCTGGTAGTTTAGTGCAATGGTTTTGAGTAATTTAATGTTTAAAGAAGTTTTGAAGGTAAAGAAAAAATGTTTTGCCTTACTTCTGTATCCTTCTTCCTCCAATACTGAAAGATATTAGAGTAAAATTGTAAGTTCTAAGTAAAATTATAAAATTCTAAAATTATAAAATCATCTACCCAAAATGGAAACCATATTGGCTTTTTCTCAATACTATGTAAGCTAGCTAGAAAATATTTTTAACCCTATGCAGAAGCATAGAAAGGTACAAAGAAACTGGTTTTAACAAGCAGAGTCTGAAAAGTGAACACCATCAGCAGAAATATTGTTTGGTTTCTGATGGAAAAATTTTAAAATTTAATTTAACTGTGAGAAGAAATGGTTACCTATTACAATACTGAATAGTGAGAATACTGAAAGAATTACAATTTCTGTAATTCATTCAGTATTCTTGACATCACAAACTGGTTGAGTTGCAGCAGGAGTAGTTGGGACAGAATTCAACAAGTGAAAAGGCCAACTTCAAAACCACTAAGTAGGTCAGACTTTGATGGAAAGCACCACATGCCTTGGGAGGGTATCTTATAAAGAGGTGATGTTACGAACCTTCCTCTGCTCTACAGCAGCAATAGCATGAAAAATATGAGTTTTATGTTCTCAAGAATGAAGCAAACCCCAAAAGACCAGGCTGTCTTTAAATTGTTCTGTGGTCTATGGTAATGATCCTTTATTATGAATTTGTGTCTTTGTAAGCTGCTGGCTAGGATCTCCCTTACAAATGGTGAATCCAAGGTGCCTGCTTTAATGGTGGAGTTTGTTTTCCTCAGCATTTCTTTTACCTAATAACAGGGAACTTTCTGCTGCTCATGCTAATTTTGAATTTTTTTTATTCAGCATGATGGCTCTTCAGCATCCTACTCTGAATATGTTTCTACCATATTGGTAGTGTCTGATGAAAACTGATGCATTTTGATGTTGGGAAAAAGAGATTAATCCAGCACTGCAAATGTTTGACTCTCCGTAATCCTAACCTTTGAGACTTTTATTTCAATAAGGAATATCGTAGTTGGACTATGAAATAGTATAGAAGAGAAGAAGGAAGGAAAGCGAATGTGTAAGGTCATTTGTTTTCAGCTTTAGAAATTGTTTGGGGTGATGGATTGTTTTTAATTTAACAGGTGAAAGTTTGATCAAACTTTACTCCCTGACCTTTTAAATGATAGTATATTTTAGGGAAAACACATGCTAATCTGTCATTTAATGACATTTTTTTCATAATTTTAACTTGAAGCATTGTTTCCTTTGGTCTTATGTGATAGTATGAGACTACAGATATTAGCGTTAGGACTTCACCCAGCAAAAAGGATAAGATAATAAGTGACTGAAGCTTGTAGCCCTGTACTAGAACGATAAAGTCCTGTATTTGAGGTAAATAACAGAATTGTCAAATATAAGCAATGATCTTATGAAGCAAAAGTGACTGAAAACAGGAAGGTTCATCAGAGTATCAGATCATCTGGTGAGTTTTAGTTTAAAAATATTAAGTAGATAAGGAAGCATTTGTACTGTTTCAGAAAGACTATATGAGACCTCATCTGAAATATAACATACAACTTTAATCTCACGTGTTCCAGAGACATAAATTGAGACTAGCAGTGATGCTAAGGATAGCTACAAGAATGACTGGAAGAATGATGTATCAGGGTTGTAAGAAGAGCCTATAAGAGCAGCTTTACTTGCTTAGCGAAATTAAAAGCTAAAAAATCTGTACTGTATGAATGGTGTAGAAGAATAAGGTATTTCCTTACTGTTAAAAGACTATATTTTACCCAAGAATTAATAGAAAATGATCTTAAAACCTGATTAGAAAATTAAAAAGGATTTAATTTTAAGAGATGTGAGGTTTTGAAGCAGTTTTTTGGTTGAAGTACTACGGACAAAGCTGTTACTTTCTCAAGTATCAATAAATACATTAAAAAGTTTATATACTTTATATTGGAACTAAGGACTAGCCTCATTAATTCAGAACATATGTACTTTTTGTTGCTATGAGGTACATCATTGTAAGGACACATCTTGGAATAAAATTTAATAAGGAACATATTTCAAAAATAATATATATATATTTTTTACATTACCCAGTTTCACTTGCATTTAATTAAAATGTAACAAGACAAAGCAAAACCTTGTATCCTGTGAGTCAGCTGCTTGGTGTTTTTCATTGCAGGTGAATGTCATGTATTGGAAAGAGTACTGCATTGGTGCCTTAGAACAAGTGGTTAACTATTGTTCCTTGTGTATCTTTGTTCCTAGCGTCGTCTGAAGGCAGATAACTCCAGGTAACAGAAATCATCTGTGATATACCAAGCATACTTTTTTTCCCCTTTTACATTTTGTATTAGTGGGTAATGTCAATGACTTGTCCCTGACTGTGAAAACTATAGTTAAAGTTGCAACTCAAATTCCATTGTAAATCTCAGGTTTTTTATTCACTTATGGATTTCTTCCTTGGAGCTTAAGCCTGGTTTCTGTTCTTATTTTTCTTTTGCTGTTTTTGCAAGGTTGATATTTTTTTTCGTGGTCTTGTGCTAGCATACTTTAACATCTTGGGGTAGTGTTGTCAATCGAGGACCCCAAATACCAAAGTTATTTTACAGATTTTTTTTTTTTTTTTTAAATAAAGACATTTCATCATGAAAAAAAAAAAAAGAGCAATTTCTGTGGGACGGTCATAGTCCTTATGTGCCTATTTTGTTGGTAATTCTCAAATGTTTATGATGCATGTTGTCAACTAAATAAACCTAGCAACTTTTTTTTTCCTCTATACACTCAAGATAATAGTTGCAGCAATTGAGCAATTGTTTCTGCTTTCTGTGTACTAATCTACTATATATGTCTCGTCAGTCTTTGGTGTCCATCATTTAAAAAAACCAAAGAGATTTCAGGGGCCAGGCGTTTCTTTTGTTTTGTGCTAATGGAGGTCTGGGTAATTGTTTGAGTAACCTGGTCACCTCAGTCAGAAAGTTTAGTCACCTCTGTCAAATAAAGTGCAAGATAAATTCTTTTTACATTGGTGGAAATTGTACTAAGAATGTCTTATATACAGAGCCATCCTGCATATTCCAGGTGCTTTTAATTTTCTGCGTGTTTGTAAAAAGAAAATGATCCATTAATCAAAACAGTTATTTACTCTTTCTTACCAAACTTTAAATTTACCATGGATGTTTAACAATTAGATTTTACCGTATTGTAGATGTGCCCGAGTCTCTGTTAATTAACTAAGTTGATAGGTAAAGTTAATAGGTTTTCTGATGGGATTAAGATTTTTCCAAAATAGATACAATCCAACATACACATATTCTAGGCATTAAAACTGCAAAATAAGTATTTATATACAGGTAAAATTTGAACCAATTGTTCTTATTCATCTCTGAATATTAAGGATAATTATTTTAGTATGCTTGCCTAGTTTCTCTTTAATTGCCACTTCATACAGTTTAGGTTATAAAGCTCCTTCTTTGAGTCACTTTTTCTTCACTTTTTGAGAGGAGTTTTAATAGTTTTCTCTAAGTATGTAGATAGGCCACCTGCATAATATTTTATATTTTGAAATGCATCTGCAGCTGGTTGTGTGCTGATTGCTCTGTTATATGCAGCATTTTCTATCTGAGAGGGTGTTACTCTTAACTCTTTTTGAGCCTTCTGAAGCTTTCAATCAGTGCATAAGAAGCAAAATGGGGAAGTATGTGAGTATTCCTAACACATTTCCTGTGAAGTGAGGGAAGTCCCTGCTAAATTCACATTTGCACTCAGTTGTTCATGTTGCAAAATTTGTTTCAGTTGCAAGAGTTACCTTACTGTCTTGGGGGGGGCGGGGAGGAGTTTTAAACAGGAATAGGTTTGGTACTTAAGTGCTGGCTCTTTTCAATGAAAAAACCTTCCTTCTCAGACTTATCTGATCAAATTTTTTGTTTGTTTTTTTTTTTCTGGTGTGTTGTGATGGGTTGTTTTGGGTTTTTTTGGGGGGGCGGACTCCACTATTCAGGATGAGTCAAATACTTCTTCAGGTTCCACAGGGGTCAGCCATAATTTGACACCTACTTGAGAT
>JANHGN010018026.1:39184-50972 GCA_024605025.1 Megaceryle maxima
GTTGGTTTGTTTTGGGTTTTTTTGGGGGGGTGGGGTGTTGTGGTTTTTTTTGTTTTGTTTTGGTTTTTTTTGTGTGTGTGTTTTGTTTTGTTTTGTTTTGTTTTTTTTGGTCTCCCTTTCACAAATTCAGCTACAGCTTTAGGGTACATGTAGGGAAGCTATTACTTTATCTGAATATCAGGATGGTCTAGCACGAAACAGTGCTAACAATAAACAGTTTCACTTACTGCCAAGACTATTCAACTCAAAGTACAGCCTAATTCTTTACTGGTTTCCCTTTGTGTTTGTATTTACACTTTCATCTCACAAGTGCCATTGACTTAACATTTTATATTTACTTCAGGCCTTTGTTTGGTTAATTATATGTCAAAATTGAAACTTCAGAAGCAGAGAGGAGTGGCAGGGAATGCATCTCAGTAGAGAACTTTCTACAAAAATCTGTCCTTTTATTATCAATCCTTTTCCACTGAATATTTTCCAAGGTATAAAAGGGATTTTTTTAAAATGCAATTGTTTAATTATAATTAAACTATTAAATCTCTTTCCTTATCTCTGATTCAACTCCTTTGACTTGGTTTAAGGATACAGCATGTTTTCATAGTGGTTTCTCTGAGATGCGCTGAGTTTCTCCTGCCTGTATCCTAATGCTTTGTCTCTTTGTTGTAGACTATCTTGTATGCAACCAGCCAGCCAGTGTTCATTTCTGAAGAGGAATAGCTCATATTGTTGATTACTTAGTGAGATGTTTACAGTGTTTGGTGGTATGCCTGGCTGACACCCAGATACTAGAATATCTCTGACCTGTAGAGATGAAGGTCTAAAAAAGACAAATCTTATAGGGAGACTTATAGAAAAGAATTAATTTAGGTTGAATTTCAAACACCTGTTTTTTTCTTTGCTACAAGGGTGGAATGTGTGTCTAGGAATTAACCTTACTGAGGACCATGAAAAATTTGTTTATTTTAGTAAGGCATTAAATGAACAAAGACAGTTCACCTGATGCATTGAAGCTGTGCAAGCTCATTTCTTGAAAGCAATATAGAAAGAAACATGCAGAGGTGGAAAGGACAGTTGATGAATGAAACCAGCAAGAATTGAACTATTATTACTGAAATTGTATAAAGGAATACAATAAAACATCATTTGAAAGCTAACACCTTTTGTAGTAGCAGTGATGTGTTAAAACCTAAGCTGAAGAAGCAGCTTATTTGGATTTTGTCTTGGGTATGTGAAGGAAGCAACGCCAGAGATGAAGCCAGAACTGTAAACTGACTTTGTCAGCTGCCTTACCAAACAGAACAGAGTTTAAGGACAGAAAAAAATGGAAGTGCTGTATTTTGATCAGTTTAAGTGGCACTTTGGTAGGTCTTCTGGAAAGAGAAGACCTGAATTAGAGAGGAAACTTATCTGCAGGATACTTCCAATCTGATTGATAAATTACATTTATACTTACACATAAACAAATCTGTTTTTCAGTTGGTATTTTGCTATAATTGCACAACTTAAGAGTCATTCTCAGAATAGTCCCATTGTCTGCTGGCACAGCACGGACTCGGGTGAGATGACAGGAAAAAAATCTTGGTTCTGTGCACCACAGAAAGACTAAGTCAGATGTTTCCATTCCTGTCTGCTGGAACCAATTTTTTGCAGACTTGACTTTTAGCGTTTTAGTAGCAACTTCCAAAGGACCAGTATCTAATGTGGTGGCTAGGAGGGTGGTCTGGTTTAGTAGCTGCCTGATGCAGTATCTGACTTCCTGGCTGGTATCTTTTTAAAGGGAGAGAGAATTGGTTCGTTGAATAGCTTATTGCCAGCACGATTATGCTGTGAGAATTCAGAAAAGAAATCTTCAGGAGTTCCAGGCCTTTTATTAGGGCTAGTACCATGTATACTGAAATCAGTGGGAAATATTTGTGAGTGATACCTGTAACAGAAGACATCTGGGAATGTAAAATGTGTGCATAGGCATCTAGGTGCATGCTTGTTGATACATTAAACATCAAATATGTAGAGGCATGTGTAGGTATTTTCTTTGTTGTTCAGTCATAATAGGAGGGGAAGGGGAAAAACCCCCAAACTTTATTTCTCCTTTCTATTCAGGTGAAAAGGCTATGGATTCTGGAATTTTTGGCTTAGCTGTTGTTTTCTCCCTCCCTCCTTTCCTCCTTTCCTCCCTCTTTGTGTTTGCTTCCCCCTTCTTTTTTTTTTTTTTTTTTTCCCTCCTCTTAAGGGGTAGGAATAAAGATTATATTAATAAATAGGAATATAGGTATTCAGCCTAAGAAGTTGAAAGTTTTGAGACAGAAAATATATATACAGTTTGCAAAACACTTTTCTTACATTATTTGTAATTTTTAAATAAAGTTGTTCTGTTGTTTTAAGAATACATGATTGTTTATTAACAGAAGTAAGAATTTGCACAATACAGTAATTAAAAATGCAGTTAAAACTTGTGTTAACATACTAATTACATATTTGAATGCATACAGATTACATCATTATGCATTTATATCTTCCAAGTAATTAATAAGTAATTTCAGTCTATTAATCATTTTAATATATATAGTACTTCTGTAGATAGTAAGGTACCATTGATGTCTTAAGTAGACCTATTCATGTTCTGAAGTTTTCATAAATTTTAGTGTTACACTCTGTGATTTGTTTTGGTTTTGTTCTACTAAGTAGTTTTTCCTATATACTGTTTTTATGAACTTCTTAGAGTTTAGGTCTGAGTACATCAGAGCTTACATAGAATTATATTCCCAGAAAAATGGACTTATATTTTCAAATCTACTTTGTAGATTATGAAGTTGGTATGTAAAGAGTTATGTTGATTTTAACCGGTAAGATTAATGTGAATTTTAATTAGTTAACTTCACTGACACCAAGGTTGCTATTCCCAGCATTACAAGGGTAAGCTTTTGTGGACAGTAGAGTTACACAGTCATCACTGATGTGGGACAGGGACTTGGGGAGGATGACACTCATCTTGGGCCAAATAAATATGATCTTTCTCATTAGTGTAAAAATTTCCTTATTAAAAAATCAGATAAAATTTGGAAGAGTTATGCAATGACATAATCCCATGAGAATCTTTTGTCTCCTTTTCCTGGCTAATGATTTTCATTCAAATAGTGGATTCTAGCTTATAAGAGCAAGTGTATATTTTTATCCATCTTTGTGTTTTCCAGGCCTTCCTCAACCTAACAATTTTTTTTATTTTTATTTTTATTAAAAACCACAAATAAGCACTGTCAAAACCCCAAATCCAATATTTATGTAAAATAATGAAGGGAAGATACAGATGAATGTGTTCACTTTCCAGCATGTTAAGGGGTTTTTTTGTCTGCTCACTAAGCGTGAGATAGAATTTTCAACTGGCAATTTCACATAGACTTTCATCTTACAGAAACCATTTTCAGGCAATTCAGAGTGTATGCAATATTTGGTTGGGCAAGCTAGAGACATTGTATCTTAATGTGATGGTTTGTCACTCTCTTAGTTAGCAAGGTGCCCTGTTTGAAGCTGGAAAATAAAGCAGGAGCCTAATAAAGAAAAGATCTTGTGTGTGTGTGCCCATGCACCTGTGCATATACTCTCCAATTGAGAATAAGAATTCTTCACCTCTACTAAATTTACTAAATTTAGTCCTTTAAAGTTTCTTGCCAGATTTTCATTTGGCTCAGCTTGTTCTTTCTGGTTTTGTTGGTCTCATCCAAGAGAGAAATATCTTTGTCTTTTGAAGAATAAAAAAGTTACCTCAAGATTTTATTATGTTTTTACTGCTTAAGTTTGGTATAGTAACAAAAAAACCCCCAAAACAAACAAACAAAACTACACAGGTTTACCACAAGGTATTACTGTTTAGGTTGAGTAGCATTCATGTCTGAAGAACCTCAATGTTGTGTTTTGAATTTTGACAATGATATTATAATAATAGAAAATTGATGGTACAATGTAAATGCTGCAGGCCCTGAGCTTGGTTGCAATTCCAGCATGTGTGCAACTTACTGCAATTGCTTTCTGTCTGACTTGTCATCACCTACTGAAATGAAGAGGAAAATCTTAACAACTATTGATTCATATCTGAAGGGTTTCACTTACACTGAATGTCAGATGAAGGCAGCATTTTATGTTTATTTTATGCTGTGGGGCGTGAAGACAACTATGGTATGATTTATTTTAATTTTTTTTTTCTAAGAAAGGTTGAGCCAGATGATCCTTGAAGAGCCTTCCAACCTGATATAAAATTCTATGATTCTGTGAATTGAAAAAAAAAAAATATATGAAAGAAAAAGCACATAATAATTCATATAAATTTTCCAGGCTCTATTAATTATCCTGAAATATATATGTGTTTTTTCTTACTAAAATAACAGAGAATAATTCTATTGTGTTTTCCTCAAAATTGGGAGAAGTCAGAGGGTACCGTGGGCTTTTCATGAAAGATATCTCTAAAATGTTGAATTAGATGTTTGTAATTTCATTTACTACAGTTAAATAATTTTCAGTTACTAAAGATAAATCTTGTATAGTGTCATAGATTTTTTTTCCTTTTTTTTTTTTTTAATTGTGTTATGTTTCCTACAGTATTTTAATTATTTTAAAGCCTATTTCAAAAGAAGTTTGATTTGGAAGCCAGTACAAGTATTTTTTTACCTTCTGTCTTATTTCAGAGTCATTCTGTATGCAGATTTTGTTAGCAGTGAATAACATTTACTAAGTTTGTTACCTAAAGTTTAAATGCTTGTGTCAACAATATCTGAATGTAATTTTGGAAAAAACTGATATTGGCATGTAAGCACTGAGAATTTATGCTGTTATTTCCACATCATGGGAAGTAATCAACAACACAAAATAAATGCGATTACTGTTTAATTGCTGCTTATGATATTTTATACCTTTGCACAAAAGGCATTATTTCAAATACAATGTCAACAATCTTTTGTGGTGCCTCATATTTCAGTATCATTCTTCACATTAAGGTAGCAGAGTCAAAAGTCTTTATTGAGTAGAAGTGGTATAACAATTCTTCAGTTTGTCTGCTTTTAAACAGGCTATATAACCAGTATGTCTATTGGATAAGTTTTAATACATATAAAAACTGAAAGCTCTTGTATTGTCCTCTGGAATTCTGTCATACCACTTTCAGGAACTGGCTGTAAGATGTTTGGCTCCGATCATAGGTTCAACCACTTGCTTGCTTTGCTAGCACTCAAAAGACTGTCATTTACACTCTAGCATTACTTTAGAAGACATCTGCTTGTTAGACAGAAAAGCCAAATATTTCAACTCTAATACACTATTCTAAGCTTTGTCCCTTTCATCTAAAGGAAAAGCCTTTATTTTTTTAATTTTTTTTTTCCCCAGGATTTGGAAAGTACATTCTTTCAAGTAAAAAAAAATATTTTCTAAATTAAAATATTTGGAGAGACATCAGTTTAGTCTCCTTCCAACTGCCCATCTTGAATGAGCCAAAAAAACCTTTCAGCAAGAACTTTTATAAATTTCCCTTGTTTTTGAAGTTGGTGGTTGTTGGGGTTTTTGTGTGTTTTTGTTTTGTTGGTTTTGTTGTTGTTTGGTTTGGGTTTTGTTGTTGGTTTTTTTTTGGGGGGGGGGTTGTTTTTGTTTGGTTTTTTGGTTTGGGTTTTTTTTTTTTTTTTCTGTAAACAGTCTTGTTTGTACATGTGAACATTGCCAAGATGTAATCACTATGTAATACGGTGATGGTTTTTGCACAAATGTGGTTTTTATCTTGCTTGACACCCTGCCTTTTGTCCTTTTCTTGCTGAAATTATCTTGGTTTCTCCTCTGTTGGTACGCTTTTACTTTCTTTGTCTATTCCGTTCTTTACATACTTACCTCCTGACAAAGGAATTTTTTACTGCCTCCCATCCACTAAATCTAAAACTGATTCAATACCTGTAATAACTAGAATAATGCCATATGTGATGTATTGCTAGTTTCAAATCTTATTGTTCTTTCTTTGTGTCTTGCTGAGGCCATAGTTGATAAAATGACCACCTAGGAAATTTGATGTTTAATAAGACCTCCATGTGTGCTGTTCTTCTTCACTTGGCTTTTATTCCTCCATTGGTGTTTATACAAATCCATAATGTCTCTGGAGTCTGCACAGTGATGGCAACTCTCATGAGTGAGAAGGGCCAAAGCGCACAGCCCTACAGCAATATGCCCCTGCCATTCACCAGGCAGATGGCCTGTCCTCAGTCAAGGGTGGCACTCTCCTCTTCCAAACGAGCCCGACAGACCTGGATGAGAACAATTAGAGTGTCTGGATTTAGTAGCTGTTATACTTTTCTTATGACAAATCTAGTCCAGCAGACTTCCTGTAGGTTGGTTACCTTGAGAATCATTATGTTGACAGTGTTAGTAAAGTATATCATTTCCTTTCTTCACAATGGTGAACAGCAATGTTCAGATTTAATTCATTTTTTTTAATCAGGGCTTTACTGCAGTGATACTTTCAAATGCACAAGAGGAGGCTGCACTTAACCTGCCTGCTGGTTTCAATAGGAGTTACCCTTTTTCCTTAGCCAGTTGCAGGGGAAGATTTTCTATGTTTAGTTGTAAAATCTGTTTTAATTAAATACCAACAGCTAAAAATATGTTTATATTTTGGACATAGACCATGTGAAGTGTTGAAACCACTATTGTCTTTATGGACTACTTTTCACATTGCTAGTTTTCTTAGAATAACTGTTAATATTGTCATTTAATTACTGTGAATGTGTAGCTGTTGTTCAGATACAGACTTCAAAGGATTTACGTAGTTGTGCTTCATGCTATTTACTCACTCCATATAAATTCCAACAATGCAGAAGATGCAACTGTCATAGAAAGTAGAGAGTACTGCTTCCTGTAATTTGAGTTAGGACTTAATTGGTTTGAAAATAGTTGTAAATCTAGGTTTCAGAGAGAGGATTCTTCATCAAAAGATCAAAACTCAGGTTGTCCTTCTGGCTTCCAAGCAATTCTTACTCTGTGCATCAGAAAGAGAGGATATGGCTACTGCTGCCTGTTTCTTTTCTTCTGGGACCCTATTTCCACACTTGGGATGAAGGAGGTTCAGTGGAGCCTGCAAGTCTGTTCAATGTAAGTCACAGTGTGAGGTATGTAGTGGCAAATGATGTGTTGAAGGCTTTCTTCTTCAACAGCTTTCCTTTTAGATAGCAATTGAGTGACTGTGGGCAGTTAGTTTTGTTTCATCAAGATGAAACAATAAGGATAAGTCACATTATGAATTTTTCATAATCCTGTGTGTAGCAGGGAAACAAACCCCAAAGCTGAAGCTTATTTTTATATTTGAAGTTCTATTATTAAAATTTGCTTGGATAAAATAATTTAATAAAATTTTTGCTCAAAAGGCAATGTGTTTTCCATAATAAAAATGAAAGCAGTAAGGCATCTTTTAAAAGAGGATTATTTGTTAACTTAGCTTATTGACATTGTATAATTGTTTTGTTCAAATATGCACTTGCTTGTTCTTTAGTTGTTGCATTTCATAAGATGCTAGAGTTTGTTTTCCCCCTGGCAAACTGCTGAAGTACAAGCAATTTTTGGCTTGAAAAGCCAACGAAACAATCATCAAATCTGAGTTCATGAGAAGGTAAGCTACTTACTGGCACACACTGTAAATTATGTTTGCCTTCTCAATCCCTACTTTGAATACTGTGGATTTATTAACATTTTTGGAAGGATTTTACTTAGCATAGTATTTCTGTATTCAAGTAGTAGATCAACTGGAAAATAAGTCATTAAATATTATTAACATTTAATTTCTGCTAGGTAGAGACAAGCTTGAAATAACATTGTATTTCCTGTGTCAGTAAAAGTGAACAAAGGAAGAATGATTATGTTTAGAATATTTTACTGTAGTGAAAGGCAGTCTTTCACTTCAGTACAGATTGTAGTTGCTTCAATTGAATTGTTGTATTGATAATTTCTTTATTTTTCCTTAGAAAGCTCTAATAAACCCTTCATCATCATTGAAGGAAACCTGTAGAACTGAATGTTAATGCAAATAAGTATTTTACAAAACGTAAATCTATTATTGTCCTTGGTTAGACTGATCCTTTTGCTTTGGTAATTGATTACATTCACCTAAGAAAATAATCTCTTTTGCAGTCGTTAGTTTTTTGTATTGGATAACCTTTGCCATTCATTTCCCTTCTGTTTTTGTTTGATTGCACAACTGAATATTTTTTTTTTTTTTTTAGTTTTAATACAGTAGGGTAGATGAATTTATAATTAAATGTCTTTATCTTTGTAAAATGTTGCCTCATCTGGAGCTTAAGAATAAGGTTTAAGAATAGGGTTTTTTCCTTGCCATATGATAAACATACAGACACAGAATTTCAGTGAAAAAAGTTCAACATTTTCACTTCATACTTCCTGTCTGTTTAAACTTCTGAATGTAATATATCAAGTGTACCTTTCAGGTATAAAGAACTATTGCTTAAGAAATAAGTGTATGTAATGCTACAGACTAAAAATTTTCATGTATTTTTCATAGTGATTTAAGTATTATTACCATGTTTGGTCTTATTCCCTCCAATCACTCGATGTTGCCAAACGGTAAGAATATAGGAAACAAAATTATTATAATTGTATGCAGAGAACATATTGCATATAATCCACAAGAGTTGATACTTTCTGACTCTAATAGTATTTGACTGAATATTACGAAAAATTCATTGTTGAAGAATTTGAGAATCAGCATCTGATTAGAAGGACTCAAATCAGAAAATATATTAAAAGCTGTTGAGTGTTTGATCTGTTTGCACTTAGTAGGTCAAAGTCATTTAGGGGTCACTGCACTTACAGAAATAAAGACATCAGAGTAACCAGAAGGGTTGCACAAATTATTATTTCTACAGTAGTCCTGCTGGAGGATTAATTGGTTAGATTTATCGGATTTTGTTTAACAGCTTTTAGGGCTGTCAGATGACTGAACTTCTTCCTCTGTTTATTTATGTGTGTGGTTTTTTGTTGTTTATTTGTTTGTTTTCAATTTTTTGTTTGGTTGTTTTTTTCTCTTTTGGCATAAGTGTTCTCCCAAGTTACAGTGAGTGAAAGGGATGTTTTGTTCTGTAAATCCTATTACGAACCTTGCCCTTTCTGCTTTCTCCATTTGGAAACATTTTCTGACATTTAATGAGCTTCAGCACTGGATGGAAGAAGATTTAGACTACTTGCATGCATGCAACAGCAACACAAAGGGAAAGGAAAGTATTTCATTAAAAAGTAGAGGGTTTGCCACAGGTCTTGCCCAGACTCCTCGTGGTGTATGGAGAGCGTGTGGTTGTTAATGTCCCGTGCCTGGAAGTAGCAGCAAAAAGTCAAGCATCTGTTTTGTCCTGGTTGTCCTCAATTATTCAGTTACATGTTTAAAGCTGTCGCACAGGAGTTGAATTCTGCACGTAGATTCAGTGGTTTTAGAAAAAGCAAGTTCTGCATATTTCTCTTTTTGAATTGTCTTCTTTTTTCCGCCTTTTTTTTTTTTTTTGACTGTTTGCCTTTCCTTAAAGCAAATACTGTCTATTCAGAACAGCAGGAGTGGCCTGATGTTATTTGTATGAAATGCCAAATTAAAGAGAGAGACAAGGGGTATTAGTAGGCTGGAACTGTTTACAGATATTTATGGATTCTCAGATGCCATTTGTTAGACTGGAGCAATCACAGCTGAAAGATACGTGCGGGCCGTACAGTGTGTAGCATGATGTTGTGCCAGTTCAGCTTCTGCATGTCTGGCAGAAAAACTGCAATGATGCGTTGCCAAAATGCTAACAAGCGCCTATGTGTGTATCTTTTCCACTGAAATATTTTCTGTATCACCAGTGATCCATTTGGCAGGCGCTGATTGCAGAGTGCTTTGTTCGTGCAAAATCCACTAAATCACGGTCTGAATTCCAAAGTCATATACTCCATCATCCCTCGCAGATCTTTCATTGTCTCAGCAAATGTAAACATTGCAACATTTCTTCCTCACCAGTAGCTGGATGGAGGAGAAGTCCTCCAGGCAATCATAGAGGTAGTCTTGAAATTTCTGTGCCCATCTGTGATGGTGTGTGATTTTACTTCCGATATTTATATAAAATCACTGATCTGTAACTGAGTGGAACCTTTTAGAAGTGGGATAAATGACCTTTAGCCATTCTGAACCTTAAAGGACTGAAGGTCTTGCCTGGATAGAGAGGCCCACTTCCTTCGGGAACACCAGCCTGTAGCAATTCCATTGTACTTTTATGCAAACTTCAGGTTCATTTATTTATGCCATTATAAAAGATTCTTGTGCAGCAATATAGTCTTATGAAATATGGTTTTACAGGAAATGATTACCAGTAATTCAAGATCTAGCCTAATTATTTGTTGGCATGAGATGCTTTGTGTACAAAATTGTTACATATTATGGCAAAGCCCACCCTGATGTGTCCTGCAGAGGAGATGTTGATGAAGACTTGCTGGAGGAGCAGGTTTTCTGACCAGTTTTCAGTTTTCTATTTCTTTTTAACCCAAAAAGAATAGTATCCCAGTGGGTGGAAGTTTTGCCTCATTAGTCCTTGGCAAAACTCCACAAATCAGTTGTGTGACTGAGACTGCCTTCTAGGAAAAATTATCATTAATTTAAGCAAAATATGAGCGCTACTCTTCTCTCCTTAGGATGTTAATTCTCTTGTATCTTTCCATCTCTCTTGCTTTCCCATATATGCATATAAAAGAAAAGTATGTTGTCAACTGTCATTTGTTTCCTGCAATATTTTTGGCCTGCTTTATTTTTTGCAAGTATGCTCACTATATGCTGCTGCTGGAATGACAACAGATTAACTCTGAGATGATGAACTGCAGGACGGCTCTTTGGCAGTTGTTGCTGTTCAGAATTCTAATGTTGTTTTCTAGTTGAGGTGTCCTTTATTGCTTTAGAAGGCACGTCCCTTCTAAATTGACAGATACAGAAAATCAAACGTTATTTTTTAATTAGAGATAAGAGCAGTGCTCAAGTCCTTTTGGACAATAGCCATGACATGCTTTAATGAACGTGCTATAACTTTCACTTTGCACTCTTTTCAAATCAGTACAAGTGCTTTCTCTCCTACATACAATGAATGTAAGCCATTGAGCTCAATTATTATTCCTCTGAGATGCAAAGTTAAAAAAATTAAAATTTATTACTCCCATGTAGGATAGTACTCAAGTATCTGAGTTACTCTCAGCTATATTTTGGTTGATTTGGGTTGGGTTTAAAATTTTACAAATTAATCACATCAGTGTGCTTTTTAGGAAGGAAGAGGCGTTAGTTATAATTTGTGTGATTGTCTCGCAGCCAAAGACAAATTAATGTTCAGTCTTTCAAGAGCAGATAGCTCTTCAGCTTTCTTCTGCCCATCTTCTGTCTCCTGTCTGCTGTGAGGGAGCAAGTGACATTGTAATCCCATGGATTTTTCCATGCCTATTTACCTAATTTCTGAATATGTCTCATTTTCTGTAGTTCTGTTTAGTGGCTATCCCATTTTCTTGGTGATACTTACTTTCCCTCTCACCTTCTCCTTGTGTTCCTTGTGTGAAGGAAGACATTTTGCCATGTCTTCCTTCATCTCTTTTTTTTTTTTTTTTTTTACCATTTAAATCTGCTCCCCTTTGACCACAGTTTACAAACTCTTCATTAATAAAAAAAAAGCAAACAAACAAAACAAAAAAAAAAACAAAAAACAAAACAAAAAAAAAACCACAAAAAAACCCCAAACAAACAAACAAAACCCAAAAAACTCAG
>JANHGN010018026.1:58191-84524 GCA_024605025.1 Megaceryle maxima
TACATAATCCTTTGACAGACAAAAATTCTGCCTTTTTTTTTTTTTTTTTTTTTTTAAAGTACAAAATTGAGTGTGGGGGGGAAATGTTAATTTCTGTTTATTTTAAAACCTCCATAAATGGAGAAAAAAACAGGATTGGATACATTTCAGACAAGACAGATTTCTTCAGGATATTTGATCAAAATAAGATTTAAGACTTGTGTATGTGGTGTATAATTAAACATATGTGGTTTCTTTATGTTTTAACAGTAGTTTCCTCTAGAATAGTTTCCTTTAAAAAAAGATGGCTTTTTATGCAAAAAGCATCATATTGGAAATATGTTCTCCTTAAAATTTTCTACAATATACTTCTATCAGTGACTTTTTAAAGAAGCCATTGGTGGTATTTTTTGAAGAGGGTGTTTATTTTTTGGGAAACACTTGGTTGCTGACTACTGTGGGTTAACCCCAGTAAGCACCCAACTGCTCACTCAATCCCCTCAGGAGGATGGGGGACAGAACTGGAAGGGTAGAAGTGAGGAAACTTGTGGGTCGAGATAAACACAGTTTAGTAGCTAAAGCAAAAGCTACGCACACAAAGCAACATAAGGAATTTGTTCAGTACTTCCCACCAGCAGGTAGGTGTTCAGCCATCCACAGGGCTCCATCACACATTATGATTACTTGAGAGGACAGATGCCATCACTCCCAATGTCCATGTTCCCCCACTTCCTCCTCCTTCCCCTAGCTTTTATTGCTAATCAGGATGCCTTATGGTGTGGGGTATCCCTTTGGTCAGTTGAGGTCAGCTGTCCCAGCTGTGTACCCTTCCCAACTTCTCATGCACCCCCAGCCCATTGCTGGTGGGGCACTAAAAAGCAGAAAAGGCCTTGGTGCTGTTTAAGCCCCTCTCAGCAGAAACTGAAACATCCCTGTGTTATCAACACTTCTTCCAGAATAAATACAAAACATAGACACATACCAGCCTAGTGTGAAGAAAATGAACTCTGTCCCAACCAAAACCTGTATGATAAGTAAGAATACAACATTGCAGAAGGCACATCCCCAAAGTTGCTCTGTTCATGTTTAAAACCCTAAATTGAACTACAGTTATTGTAATTATTATTATGTTCAGCGGTTTGCATTGTCCTCAGGTGGGAACTGAAACCTTTTTGTAAGCCCAAAAATATGAAGTTCAGTTTCTGATTTGGTACTTTTCTCTATGCTTTAACAAAGTTATTTTGTTAAAAAATAACAGGATCTGGATAAATTCTGTTAAAATAATGTGATTTTTCATGTTCATTAAATAGACTTCAATTCCTTAACAACAACTATAACTATGCTACCATTTTGTTTTAAAAACAGTACTTGTTTGCAGTTAAGTTTTGAAATCAGCATTGTTGTTGAAATGTGTGGAATAGAATTCTTATTTTCTCAAAAATGCATAGTTATGTGTTTCCTCTACCCCCCAGCTTTCTTATGAAGTTCCCGGAAGGGAATGTACAAGCATCACACAATCATTTGTGGAACAGTTACTGTTCACACAATGACTGTTGAACAATGATCTTAAAGATTTGCAGTCCTTTCCACTTAGCTTATTACTGCTGTTTCTCTTTGAAAATGTGTTTCATATCACTCTCCCATTATAGATCTGCTTTTTTTTTTCCCATCAGCATTCTACAAGAAATGTCTATAATTGTTTCACATATATACTGCTGTATATCAATTAAAATAATTTGTGGGTTTAACACAAACAAATGACTGTCGTTTGAAAAGGAAAAAAAAAAACTTAGTGCTGACTCACACCAATAGCACTTTCTTCAGAGGTGGTAATTCAGTACGTAACAGAACTCAGTCTCCCTAAAATCATCCCGCTTCAATTTCCAGAGCTAAAAGCTTAGTGTTTGATTAATTATTTTGGAGGTTTTCTTTTCATTCTATTTAAGGACTGTTTTTATTAATGCATTCTTTAAACCGAGACACAAAACATTATCGCTTTCTCAATCGCTGTAGTAAGTGTTGAGATCTGAGAGGACCAGCTGTAGCAGCTGTGTTCCCCCTTGAATCTGGAAACTAAAAAAAACTTTCATCTCAGTTGCTGTCTCAGCTGCTGGTCTCAGGCTGTGGCCTTCCCATAACTCAAACCAATTTCAAAGCAATGTAAGTAACCTCATCGGAATGCTTTTGGAAAACCGCAGGAAGAGGTGGTATTTTTTTTCTTCTTCTTTTTTAAATAGTGCCTGTCCATTTTAAATGAATGTTTCCATTTTAAGGTAATTTATGCATGATGTCTTTTGTGAGCTGACAGACCCATCCTACAGCCAGGTTAGGAATTTTGTTGCTGGTTTTTAAACAAGGGAAAAACTGCAGTGATTCCAGCAGGGCATATGGCATGTAAAGACTGAGCTTAAGAGGTTTGTTTAAATCTTTTTGATAGTTGCATCTAAGGGTATGACCTTTAAATCAGGTTGCAGTCAGAACTTTATTTCAAACACGGTTTTTCTATTAAGAGAAAAAAATGCTCCCGAAAGACATGCAAACATTTCTAACTGGCATTGACATGATGGGCAGAAATGCATTAAACAATAGCAAAGCAGTAGGAGGATAGCTTTTGAGCCTTCATGGTAAGACCATTCACATACAAGGGAGTTACTCGTGTCTTGATGTTTGTGACCTCAGAGAGAACCTCAGACTTTTTAACCTTTCTTGAATGACTACGGCAAAGTATAAAATAGTAATAGTACAGGACTTTCCAGGAAGGGACAACTTCCTGCTGCTGACCTTCATCAAAACTGAAAGAAAAGCACTTGTCTTCTGAATCTGAAATCTGTAATTGCTAATCTGACAAAATACAGGAGAAAGCCTCTTTCTCCCCTGCAGTGTAGTGACAAAGTGGCTTACAGTCTTGCTAATAGGAATTTGTCAATAGGGAATAAGTGGTGACTAATCAGATTGCTAAGTCAGTAGCAAAAAATTGTTGAAACCAGTAAAATTTTAATATCTCAAAAGAAATGGTCAGACAAGGCAGTGCCTTTCTGAATGCATTCTCAAAGTAAACACAGAATTTGTACTGATAGAAGAACCAGTGATGAGACTGTGAAAGTTATATAACTAAATGCTTTGGGGTTTAGTTTTATCTATTTGCAGCAATTTATCTCAAAATAAGATACATCTGTTCCAAAAGATCTGTGTGATTTAGCTCTGTCTTTTCAGTGTAGACAATGAATATGTTTCTGTCTCACAAAAGACAATCAGAGCTACCCTGGATTCATACAAAACACTTCTGTTTTTAAAATAAATGCTGGTTTCTAGCCTAGCCCTGAACCTTCATCTGTTTGACCTTTCTCAGAGCACTGCTTTGTGATGGGACTATCAGGGACACTGCGTTAGAAAACCTTAGCTGGGTACTAGAAGGGTTTGCAGTGTAAAGACTCCACATGCTCTGATACAGGTTGAGTTAGTATTGCTGCAGTCATTGCTTCCCCTTGTGTAATTGCAGCTGCATCTCATTGCTAATGGCTCCATGCAGATGAATAAAATTTCTTCAAGCGGATAGCAGGAGCATGCTTGAGTGACAGACTGTCACTGCTGACTTTCACTTTCTGGCTATTGACCCAATTAGTAGTCTCATGGTGAATTCCAATTTAAGTGGTATTTTACAGCACTAGCATAGCACTAGTAATCACTCTCTTAGGCCAGCAGGGAAAGGCATCATCATCTTAATTTCTGGTGTCAGGGGAACTTTTGGAGTTTATGGAGGATGATTTCTGTCTCTTTCCCATTTATGACTGGGAACTGAATGATTTACAGTTTATCATTTGCATATTTCTATTGAGGAACGGACTAATACAGGAAAAATATATTTTGGGAATGTAGGAAAAAACAGAACAACTTAAGCATGAGGTTTCATTACTATTCTTTGAACCTTCTAAATGATTTGACCTTTATCCGTAAAGGAGTCGCTGTGGTCAAAAGAGGCTAGTATTGATTAACATCACAGCTAACCTGTCAATTCTGAGCTCAGCCTTTGACCTTTTCTTTTGTTGCTGGTAAAATTATGGTACATGCCTGAGTCGTACTGTTTAATAGGGTGGGGTTTTTTCTATATTCAAAAGGCCAAGAGGCTCATTCTTAATAAATCAGACAGTTTAATCATCTAGGTGACAGGACAAAGCAAATTGTCCATAATTAAGAAGTTCAGAAAATCTGACTGCAAAATGTATTTCTCAGAATTAAACAGTGATGCTTTTCAGGAGACAGTAAATGTGTGTTTTTCGCAACAGCTAGCTGTCTTCTCTTATCATATGCATTTTTCTTCCTTCTTGCTTATATTTTAACTCACATCTGTACCAAGTTGGGGGGTGGGGGGGGGGGAGTGATAGACAAGATCCTGGTTGCTGCATTTTTCATGTTTTAACTTTCCTCTTTTTTAGACTGGCTCACAGAGCACCACTGAGCAGGTCTGTTTTCTTCCCATTACTTCTTCATAGATAAAAGTACATTTGCCCTCTTCTCTAGAGCAGGCTATACCACTTCACAGTAACTTTAACCTCAAAGACATGAAAGATGCATACTTTTTCTGTCAGGATGTCATCTTGGGGAGATAGAGTTTACATTGTTCAGTAATGTGGCTTATATAAATTGTATGTGCTGACTGACCATTTAATTGTGCAGACAGCTTCTAGTCTTCAGTGTGTCTTTATTTGATTTGTTTGAAACTGTTTTTAAAAAGCAGTTAATGGAACTAATCTGAATGAATTACAGGCCTTGCTTGTGCACTTTTCCCTCACACCCACCAAAAAAAAGGTAGTTTTACACATTGAATACCAGCTTTTTAGTTCTGCAAAGTGGGTTACATTGTTATTATTAAGAGTGTATGGATATATAGCATTAGGCATATAATAGTCTCAAAGCTTATCATCTTTTAGTTTATTAATTTAGGCTAACATTCCATGTTTAGTAATGGAAAGTACTTCCATTAAAATGTGAAAGGGAATGTAGAATGTTTCTAACATCATTTAGAGCAAAATTTAACTTGTATATTTTCAAGGGAAGAATATAATTGAGCTTTAGAGAAGACATAAGCCTTAACTGTTCTGAACCAGTTCTGAACTAGGTCATAGTTTCTCCTTCTGAAACAATAGATAACATGTCCCTGACAGATACCACTTAGAGTTTACTTATGCTTCCAAAACAGCAAAAGGCTTGACTATGAGGAAAAGCTCAGCAATTTCCCTTTGTTACCCTGGATGTTTTTACATAGTTCACATGAAAAACAAAACAAAAACAAACAAATAAACAAAACAACAAAAAAACCCCAACAAACAAAAACCAAAAAACCCCACGCCCTCTTGTTGCTTTTAAGCTGGATAGCAAATTCTTGTTATGTGTCACAGGGAACTGCTGGTACCTCCAGGTTTTATTGAACAGTGACTCTGTTATTAATGCAGTGTTCTGAATATCTGGGCACCTTCTCACCCCCACCCTAGATCACCCATCTATAGCTGCAGATACACTTGCAGCTTCATTTTTATCTAGGACTCAGGCTAGGTCTGTGTGATAGGGGATTAGCTATACTTGCAGAAACACACAGCTGTATCAAAGAGTTTGTCAATACTAACCTCCTTTTAATGATTGTTCATTTTGAATTCTGAATTCACATTGATGCTTGGATCTTGTTTCCATGACTACAATTGCAGGTCTCTGGTAATATTTGATGTCTATTTATGTCAGCAATTCATGTACTAGAAATATGTAGATAGGTGTAAATTAATACCGGTTTAGATTCTCCATTATGCAAAGACTGGAACAGAATATTGTGACAACCTAATATATAACTAGCAGGCATGATGCTAGAAGACAGTTGGAGGATATGTAGTTCTGTGCAGTATTAATATACTGAGAGGAGTCGTATCTAGACTTGGCTGACTTGGTTAGTCAGGAAAACTCCCTCGTTCTACTTACCCCAGGGAAAACAGATGCCAATGCAGAGGAAGAGCTTTAATAATAGCAGTAGATTTGCCATCTGTCACCTTGCTGGACAAATAATCAAGGATTAAAGCTTTAACGCCTGAGAGGGATTTTTTTTTTTTAAATTTCTATTCTGGATTTTGTATGTAAATCCCTATGAACACTATAATGGAGTTTATTGTACTTACATTTTCCTATGGAGAGCAACCCTCAGCAATCTTCTCCTGAAATCCCACCTTTTGTAAGCAGCTTTGAAATGCATATAGCTTTCGAGAGGTGCATCATAGAAGAGATCATGTTTGATTCCTTTGCAACTAGATTTGTCTCTCTTTGTTATTTCCCTGGAATTAAAAGAATAAAGAAATTGAGTGATTGTTACTATGTGTTGCTATGGAACATGAGATCTAAAAGCACTATCTCAAGGAGTCTGTTATTTGCTGATATTAAGTGCAAAGTTACACTAACAAATATAAATCAAACGACTATTCCTTCTCGAGTTTGGTATGACCTCTAAGTGGTAAGTTTCGTAATTTTTTTAACTTGCTGAACAGTTAGACAATACATTTTGAATGTGAGTGTTAAAATAGGTTCTTGCTTTTGGGAGAGGCACTTGCCCCTCTCATATTCACTAACACTGCAAACTGTAAACAGTTGCTGTATTTTAGTCATTTCAATTGCTAAATAGAGAAGCAAAACAGGAAGAGAAGAAACTGTACACAATGTCTGCTGTGTATGATACCACACACAGCGCAGATAGGTCTGTGATGTGGGGTTGTGTATGGGTAAAGAAAAAAACAGCCATAGGCAATATAAGCTAATAATGAAAGAAGTGAATGGTGATGACAGCCCCTCAGCAGCTTAGCAGTTCTTGAGTTTTATGTTAAGTATTGCAACAGGACAACTTTGATAAAACTTCTTCATGAGTTTGAGACTTTTGTGTGAAGCGTTACTGTTACGGGGTGCTATTTAGAAATCACACCTTTGGCTGTCTGTGGGGAAAAATGGAGTAAAGAAAATATCAATTAAAGATATAAGACAGATGGAGGGGTAAGGTGATAAAGGGCCTCTAAAGTTGAAGTTATCATAGAGAATAGCCCTTGAACTGTTGTAATAATACAACTGTAAAAATGGTCTTCACATGCACCCTTCAATTGTACAACTCAAGTGAAGAGGGGATAAAGAGGGCAGTCTTTCTAAATATCTGATTCCAGTTGTGATTCAGGTTGTAGGACAGGTTCAAGTCTCAAAGAATGAGGTTGAAATTGTTTTTCATAAGTCTCATTTCAGCTAAGTACTTTGTTTTTCTTTAGCAGAGACATGATGATACACCATAGGCTTTTTCTGACAATGTTTAACTAAATAGAGTGTAAAAACATCAGAAACAATTTTCCTATCATCTTCTATGTCACTGTAACATGAATGTGTGTAACTTTTCATTTTTGTTTATAGGCATTTGGCGTGGAGAAAACGTCACAATAGTGTAAGAAGGGTGTGCAGAATAGGGACAGTGTCCTTTTAACTGCAAGAAAACATAGTTTGTGATGCTTACAATTTTGATATTATGCTTTTCCCGAGAGAAACGGCACTGGGAGTTCTTTGCAATACCTTCACCAGGGGCTCTGGGGAAAATGGAGTTGCTTTTGTTGCCTTCAGCCTTCTCATAACCCTTACCCTTCAGTCAATGTCTGTTCTCTCTGGACAGCCATGTAGTCAGATGGGAGGTCAGACTATTCCCTGATACACCACTGATCAAATGCATTTTCTTTTGTTTCTTTCTTTATTTTCCTCTTTGGCTCTGTAACATCAGAGTATCTTCTGAGAGAGGTACTGACCACTAAATGGGATGGTACAGAACCCACAATTTCTACAGCTCTAGTCAGTGAACTCTAGTCTAATACTTAAGATGAAAATGATTGTCACATACAGAGTGAGGGTTTGCAAGCAAGGTGGGAAGGGACTGCAAAAAGGGAGTTTTATTTTCCAAACAGTGTGAAATATAAAGTACCTGACATAGTCCTCTGATCATGTTACTTAGTTCTTTGACATTTCAGTGTTTCAGCAGTTCAGTCACTTCAGTTCTTAGTCTGTGGAACAACAGAACTATTTCTTAGAAATGGAGATGTTTTGGTGTAGCTGGTTAGTGGATCTGTTATTATACTATAGAATTGAAAATTACCAGTACACATGAGATGTTCAGTTGGCCTTATACACTTTTTACACCCTGAAAAGTTGAAACCCTTGTAGAGGATATCATCCTTCTTTCTCTTATGGCAAAAAGTCCCTTTCTTTGCTTTCAATGTATTATTTTCAGGGGGATTTACTACTACTGAAGATTGATAGCAAACTAACACAGATAGTATTTCAGTTCTACAGTGACATCATGAGATGAATGCCTTATGATTATAGAGTCATAATTTGACTTAGATGAAGATAATGCAAAGATTAGCTATTGTACCTGTTATTTGCCTCCTCTGATTTTTTGAAATAGCTTTGAGAATGTTTAGTTCACAAGTGAGTAGCCGGTTGTGAATTAGTCAACATATTACTCCTTCCCTTAGAGTCAGAAATCTTTTTAAATAATAAAATGTACAGATTGTGTGTCTTTTAAAACTGGAATCACGGGCCTCAGGTGGAGTGTTCTTTGAGAGGACAAGTGGACTCCTTTGGCACTAGTAGCCTCATTTTGCCTAGATTTTTTCCTCCTTTTTTTTTTTTTTTTTTTTTTTTTTTAATTACTGGGCTTGAAATTTACTGTGTGCAGAAGAATTAAGGAGTGGGATTTTCAAAAGACTCGGCGGTGGCCTAATCTGTACTCAGTGAAGTTAGTGATAAAACACTCAAAGCTGGATTTGATAGGATTAAGCCGATTTACACCATCTGTGAATCTGGCCCCCATTAACTTCAGTGGTAGCAGATTGAACCAACATTGAGAGCTTTTGAAAACCCATCCTAATTTGGTAGTAAATACTCTGACTATATAAGCAGTAAATGTCAAAGCAGGGTTAAAAATAAATCGCGTATTTCCAAAGCAGTCTAGGTTTCCTATTGTCCTTTGTAGTTATATCTTCTTTTCTGTCTTAACGTTCTAATATATCACATACATGACAATGTGTAGATTTATTCATTTATTGGCTACTGTTGTATTACTGTAGATGGGCACAGGCAGTTAAAATCACAGGTTTACAATAAGACTTTTTTCTGTGGAGCCACATACGCAAAGAATAGGTCTTTGGGTTTTGTGGTTTATGTTTGTACAGTTATTCTTTTGGAAGACTGGAGGGGAGTGGAAGAGCAAAATTTCTCTCTAACAAAAGTAGTATAATGTTTGATGATTATTATTTCACCAGTAGGTAGTAACACACGACCACATAATGCTAACTTGCTTTTTTGTATACACATGCTCACACGATGAGAAATATGTAGACATATGTATATGTATTTTTATATCTGTTAGACGTAGCTCAGCTATTTTTAACTGTTGTCCATGTCCATTTATCTTTATCACTCTACAAAGCCTGAATAAGAGAATGCACTTTATTGCAGTACTTAAAGGATCGATGGTATGTCATAAGTTTATGTGAAAGTAATTTTGCTTTTTGGAATCATCCTAATTTGTTCATTTGAGGACTAAGATAAAATGTCAATTGCTCTAATTTCATTGTACTGCTGTAGGAATATTTGCAGAAGTGATAAAGTAGTGTAGTTACTGCCTATTTCTCCCTTTATTTTATGCTTGAGGTGGTGTAAAGTACATATTTTGGGGTATTTTTAACTCACAATATTCTGTATTAAATTCATCAGGGAGAGTTTCCCACATGTTTGGCATTGACCACCACTACTGCTAAAGCTTTTGGTTCAAGACAGACCAGGAGCAAAATGACATTCCAATTTACTAATTTGGGAGCCTTTTCATCAAGTCAGGATGGCTTTTACATTTCTGTATCTAAGATTAGAATTTATCTTGAGATATTTAGAATTGCCTGGAGCAGTTAAAAAGGTATCACCAACAGGTTTATGAAAAATACTTTGATAGTTGTTCTGCTGTCATTTGGATCAGAGTTACTTCTATAAAGAAGAAAGCATCTTGCTAAAGACAGCCTTTAGAAGACATATGGCAGAAACAAAGCCTCCATCAGCACTTCAATTCTCAGAGTGGTAACTGAGATTTTAGCAACAAGACTCTGCTTGACTGTAACCAGAGTAAAATGACTAAAACCACGTTTAGTTCCTTGAACACTTACTCATTAAGGAACTTGGAAAATGAGCTCTGCATTTGCTCAAGTGAGAAAAAGATCTTTTTGCACCTTGAGCAAATTCACTTCTTTTGGCTACTTACTGTATTCTGCTGTAATCTTAATTTCTTCAGCAAAAACATGTCAGCGTGGTGAAATTGGAAGTTCTTGAAACAGTATTTTTACAGATGCTTTAGCACTGAGAGATAAAGTAATTTTACTGCTTTAATCTAAGTTCACTTTATTTTTGAACAACATAAATTTCCAAGTAATTGCCATATTAAAGATTCTGCATATTGGAAAATAATTTTAATAGTTAACCAAAATATAGCATGGAACCCTCATACAATTTTTCACCTCACTTAGAAAGAAAAGCAAGCAGTGCTACTCCAGAGATGTTTTTAAACTGGTAGTTTTTTATGGGTTATAGAGTAGTGTTTCAGCTCAACAGTTGAATCAAACTATATCTGTAATCTTAAGAGGATATTAGTATTGCAGGTATTAAACTTGACTGAAACCATTTTCCCTGATTCACACTTTCTATTATTATTCTAAATTGCTAAATTATGGTTAAAATGAAATAGGGATTAAGAAAAAAAACCCTCAAATAGCATTTTGTGTCTCTATGGTGCACAGTGCAGCCAAACACTGTGGGATTGTACCATATGGCCTTAAAATAATCTGTATTCTCATGGAGATGATAGAATTATTCTTGTGGGCGCAGTACTGCAGTGCTGAGGCAGACTCTTGCTTTCAAGACCCGGATTGGCATCTTGTTACACTGAGGGCCTGACAGGACCATTTGAGTCAGGTCCAGCTTATGGGTATCTACCATATAATCTTTTGGAAAGACAGAGCCTAGCAGACATAAAAAGCAAATAGTGCTTCTACTCAAATCAGATATTTCATTATTGTTCAGTCCTTTAAGGATAAAATGTTATCTATCTCTATTCTGTGATCTCTATCAGCCCTGTTGCTGTACATTGTGTATGTAAGCAAGGGTTCAGTCCATAGGCTTTGGAATAGTTCTAACATTACACTTCCATCACAGAAGATAGCCTTTGGAGGTCCAGTTGTTAAGTGATGCTGAAGATGTCAAACTGATAAGTCCAAACATGCTTCTTCAGGGAAAACAAACAAACACAAAACAAAATGCACACACACACCAAAAACAACAACAAAAAAAAAAAAAACCAAAAAACAACAACAACAAAAAAAAACCAAAAAAAAAAAAACAAACCAAGGCAGTAAGCTGTGGACTGTAAGTATAATCTAAAGGGACACAAATTTTCCTTCTTGCTCAGTCCTTTTCTCATTGCATTTGCTCATTGCAGTCAGTATCGTTTACAGGACATTAATAACACAAAGCAGTTAGACCATTAAACCCAAAATGTTTTTACTGTTGTGTTGGCTTGATTATGTTTGTTAAATATCAAAGAATATGATACATTTATATAATGGTACTTTCCCTTTGCCACAGACTCTGTCACTGTGCATGAAACTGAGCTTTTTATAGCAACTGAAGGAGGAGTTGGGAAGGGAAGTGGGTCAGAAGTTTTCTGCCTCTCCATGGTGGCTGTAGAGAAGCATCATGGAAAGCTTCCCTAACATTACAATTGTATATTGGAGTGCACTGTCCTGCTATATGGAGTTGTTCTTTTAAAACCCCAAACCTACAGGCGGTCAAAGGCAAAAACACTGCTCACCAGGGGGGAAACCAAGTTCTCATTGTTTCCTGATTCTTTCTCAATGTACAGATAGGTACCCATGTAACTCTGCTTAATTTCTATGTAGTCTGGGATGCTCAGGTAAGCCATAGGGTTGTTGTGGTTAATGTATGTTTATGCTGAATTGTGAGCCAGCTACTGCCTAAAAACTTTGAATACATTTTTCTTGCTGGAAACACTGATCTAGACTCTTCTGGCTCTAGCTTCTTGTTTTCACAGAACTCATAGGAGTGTAATTATCTCGGAGGCTGTAGCCTGATGTTAAATTTGATTGAAAATAACTTTATTCCACGAAGTTATTAGAAAGAGATGAGTAAGCAGACAGATCAGCAATCTATCCATATAAACCTTGCTTCTTCAGAAAAGTTACTTCTTTTTAAAAGCATAATTCACACAACACTGAATCTTTCAAATCTCATTATATCCTGCAGGTATAATAGGTAGGAACTGTGTAGGAACTTGTTCTTACAGACAGGATCCTGTAGGGTGGAAGTATCCCCTGCAGCAATGGCAGTATTTTAAGACTCCAGTATTGAACAGTTCTGCCTTGTATATGTCTTTGTAGTGCCTTTACCATTTAAGTGTCTTTGAGTTACGTATTAGGCATAATGACAAGGAGTGTTCCTCTTAGCCCTTTTATGGAGTACTGTATTTGACTTGGTTATTCTTATGAATTAATTTTTATCACATATTAGTAATGGAGAAGAAAATGCCCAGTGAACCGTATGTTGCGTTTTGATCCAGAAGGCTCTCGCTGGAATAGCCCTCCAAATCTGAGTAAGGAGCTTTATTTGTCAAGAGCTGCTTCTTTGGATAACTTTGACTCTACCATTCACATAATCTTTCTTCATTTAGGCATAATTCTCTAGCCCTGTACTTTTCCATCATTGTATTACCAATGTTTTGGGACTTCGTAATCATGCACATACGTATCTGAAATGAAATGATTTATTCACTGTGATAGAGACGAGTAATACGAAGAAAGTTTTTGCAATTTTTATCCCCGCCAGTCTGCTGCGTTACACAACTGTCTACATGGAACTTGTTAAACCTTTCAATATAGTGATTTTGCAAACTATTGTGAAACCTCTGAAATTAGGATTTAACATCTGTTAAGTTGCAGACGTATCTCCATGTTCATTCAGAATAAATTTGAATAAATGAGTGAAAAGAAAAAAAGTCTCCTGTCTACAGATGCTATCATGACAGACAAAACCAAGTTTACTTGGTGCCATTGCAAAGAATTATGGGATGCAGTTCATGGAAGTTGGGACTACCTCTGTCAGTGACTTGCTTGTTTAAAAATATGGGTCTGAGTAACTTTTATTTCAGTCTGTGATTCAAAGCAAAGATACGAAGACCACTTAGGAGAAAATAGCACCAAAGTCACAGTTTCTACATTACACAATACCAAGGCTTAATTAATTCTGTGGCAGCATTTTTGGATCAAGATCCATACCTCCAGAAAGAAGAAGCCTCAAGGCATCATCCTATCATCATCCTGACAGAAAGTTTGAACTTGAAGAATTAAAATGAAGGAAATGAAAAGCAGAGGTTTTGACTCTCGAGAATGTCATCCAACGTGATTTTGTCTGTACAGTAATTTTGCTCTTCATATTTTGCATGAGAGTCAGAGGAGACATGCTTTGTAATAGGATGCAGGAGTTGCAAGATAACCTTTCAACTATTCACATAAAGTCTACTCCCAAATCTCTTGGCAGATAACTATGTCCAAGTAAAACTTCTCATCAGTGTTTAAGAAACTGAAATGTGTCTGATGTACTACTAAGTTACAGGAAAGGAATTTTTACATAAACAAAGTCTGTTACCATATTTCCCTTTCAGTTTTATCCATTCTTTAGAGCACTGTTGCTCCTTTTCCTCTGAGGATACATCTAGACTTTCTGGTTATTCTTTTCTGGGCTTTTTAACTTTGTAGAGTTAGCTGACTTCTTTTCTGAAGTGTGATGGTAAAGCTCTATGGCCAGCTAAAATCCTGTTAGGCTAATTGATTAAAGTATTTAAGGAGTTTCAGGAGATAACCCAGGTTTTTTAGTTTATTATAAAGTTGAATAATGGATATATTTAGTGATACTTTTTTTTTTTTTTTTAGTAGAGCAGTATGGGTAGGGATTTGGGGTAGAGAGATGAAAATGGCCATTGTTTTCATAAAGCTGATGGAAATTTCCTGATTATGTTGGTCTTGTTTCTGCTATTCTTTTGTGAAATATTACTATTCAAATAAGTTTTGATGATTAGTAGTTTCCTGAAGACACATGAGCATACCTATATAATATGAATATCATCATAGCTAGTAAATATTGCCACCTGCTCAAGTCAGAATTTGTGGAGAATTTGTGATTAGTGGGCCACTTACACCTGGGTCTGTAAACATGCATGTAGGAAAAGGCCTTTAAAATTACAGGTTTGTAAACATTTCCCATTTGCATTGTTATTTCCTATATTTTCTACTTCTAACATTGCTCACTCTGTGATACAGATTCTACAGTGCTGTCCCATAGATCTTCTACGTGTGACATTGTTAGACAAGGCCATCTGCTGATGTCCTGGCCCATTTTATGCAGTGGGACAATAAAGAGAACTTTTGTTCCCAAACCTACAGAAACGCAATCAAATGAGTTCTCGTTATGCCCAGGCTGATGCAAGTTGCAAAAGCAGAAGGAGGGTGGGAGTGAGACAGAGATTCTGGGGAGCGGGATTTGCTTAGAAGAATGAGTCATTTAAACAAGATGGCAAACTGACTCTAAGTTCATCCCACTGCCTTCTGTTGCTTTCTTTAATGGCATTCAAAAAGTAGTGAAACCAAATATTTTTTGTCTTTTAATTAATCAGTCCTTTCTATTACACACAAATTCCTAATGAATGCTTAAGCTTTCATAGCAGGGAATGTCTTTAACACAAAGTTAAGATATATCACTGCGCTGTTCCAAAATGTTTAATTTGACTGTCTGGGTAAATTGAAATACTGGAGATTAATACAGTGTTAAAAATACAATGAAATGTGCATTTCCCAGTCAGTTAAATACAGGCAACTTGAAATTCTTAAGTTGGTATAATTAATCAGTTAGACATAGTGCCTCTATAATACTCAGGTTATATCATTTCCCAGTAGGACTTTCATGCAAGAAATTATTGCTTTATAATTTAACACTAAGTGCTCCCTGTAGAAAAATTAGAATGCAGTCTTATAATGTAAACAATGTAGATTGTTCTTGTGTAGGCTTACTTCAGTCTTTGTATTTCTGCCATATGCATAAAATTGATTGTGAAGCATATGGCACAAAATCCCTTTTTTTTTAAGTTGGCAGACAAAATTTTCCAAAGAGTAGTAGTGTTTTCTCAGGGAACTTTTATTTCTATTCACTGGAACCTGTCCACACAAAATCACTGCTTTGTCACTGCCTTGCTGGAGATTTAATAAACAGAGTTTTTCCTCAATTTATTTAGAAAGGCAAAATGTCAAAATGTTTTCCAAACTATCAAATTAAAGTATGTAGATTTAGTGAGAGATGTACTGTCATTAAAATTAAGGCTAAAGTAGCCTTTCATAAAGAAATAAAACTTATTTAGCTGTAGGAACAAAATCTGTAACACAAACTGTTGACATTTTCCTTGTTACTGATTTTATTGTATTCTTTTCCATTCCCATTAATCTGTTCATACACATAATTTAGTAAATAGTCTACGCAGACACACTCTAAGCAGAACTGCAAAGCGGATGAATGACCTGGATTTTAATCCTCATTACAGTTTAATTTCTTTTATTGGAGATGATTTCTGACCTTTGATTTTTTTCTTTTTTCTTTTTTTTTTTTTTTCTAACCACATACTTAAAACCTGGCATGGGAAACACTTAAAAATATATATATTTAGCTTTATTGCTTTATCATAGTAACAAGAAAAAGATGTGTGTAACTGTGAACTGTTGGGTCAGTATAAAACTATGTTCCTGGAAATGAAGTCCTGTAATTAGAATTCCTTGGAGGCAGTGTTTTCTTTTAAACTTGATGTTACAAGAGAATGACTTCAAAGGCTTCTGCTGCTTCAGCTGATAGTGGAGCAACTCCCTAAGGCGATCTCAGTATAGACAGCTCAGGTATGGTCATTCAAGTAGTAGATAAGGGAGCCTGTGAAGTTAATGAGTAATTCTGCCATTAAAAAATGCATTGTGTTTTTATTCAGTGATGAAAATTAGAGCTTTGACATCTTGGTTAAAATTTGAGTAGTAATAGGGAAATGGTGCTGGCATTGTAAGAATGATCATAGAATAGAATTGTAGAATGCATTGGGTTGGAAGGGACCTCTAAAGGTCATCTAGTCCAACCCTCTCAAGGGCTGGAGTAGATCAGGAGTGATAATGCCATAGCACTGGGAAGTAAGCATTTTAAAATTAAGTGCTTTTCCTTCCAAAGGCTTTCAGAGGAGAGAAACTTGTTAGGTCATCCCATCACCAATGCAGTTACTTCCCAAAGAAGAGTAATTAAGTTAATGTTGAAATTACTTAAACACCGGTGCATCTTTCATATCACTGGAGTATCTTTCCACAAGCTAATTGCACATTATTTGATAGTTTCACGCTATTTGCTGTGGTTTATTTGATTTTCTTGCTTTAATGTAAATGAGCCTGTTTGGAGAAGGACCAAAAGCTTTTGAGTGACAAAAGGTAACTGTGTCAGCAAGAGCGAGGTGCACCCAGCCTGTAGTCCTGAACAGTCTGGGTTATGTGGATTGAAAGCTTTCTTTGTTACAGGCTGCCAGTGCTGGAGACAGTGCCAGCACATGAAGTGTTGATAAGCTGCCCAGTGCAGCCAGGCTTTTACTGATGCTGTGTCCCCATGGTCTGGGCCAAAGGCTGAGGACTTGTACAACCCTAGTCAACCCTAAACCTTATTCTTTCTTTCTCCAGTTTCTTTGTTCAGACAGCACGTTCTCTGCTCCACTGTCTATCAAAAATTTCACATACTAAGCATGAGAGTGGAGCTGGGAAGCAGCAGGAAAAAAACTTGGATGGATAGGATGGAAAGGAGGGCTTTGGGGCTGCAGTGTCTCAGACACAGATGAGCACCTGTCACTGCTGTGGAGGCTGGCAAGCAGCATGGGAAGTTAATGTGGGAGAACAGGTTATCCTGAACTGTTTGTTTCTGGAGTGCTGCTGTTCACATGGGCAAGGTCTCCTGTGAAGGAGCCTGGCTTCCCCTGCAAGGCTGGTGTTGCTTATCCTGGCTTCACATCTTTCTGACAACTGAATAGGGATGAGCTGCCTGCAGCTGCCAGCCCACTAATAACAGGAATGGGAGTGGTGAGGGAGGGAAGGGTTTTGTAACCCTGTGGACTTCAGGGCATCTATTTAGGCAGCACGTAGTGCTGAGTCAGACCAGCCTGGTTCATTTCTGGCCTTGCAGTGTCTGGGGGGCTCTGTGTTCCATAGCCAGTGTTTAATAATGTATGCAAGTTCTGACCTTCAGTTTAAAGTTCAAAGCTCAATGTGACTATCGGTGTAAATAAGGCTTCTAGACTTGTACAGTCTGAGCTGACTCTTTCTTTTCTGCTCTTGATACTTTGGGACAGTTTTCATGATAGTTCCATTTCGTGTTGTCTTAGCAAATGGAAAAGTTAGTATGTCTGTGTGTCTCTGCATAAACCGTTTCTCTGAGTTTTTAAGTACATTGTTTATTGCTGCCCTTAAATTCTCATCAGGTTTTTGAGATACTTTTGAATTATTGTGTGGAATGTTCTTTCTGTAACGCATCCAGCACTGTGTATGTAAAGAGATTGTAAAATCTTTATATCATGTCACAGAAACTGTTTTGCATGCATTTATTAGAAATCTAGTTTAATTCTATTTTGTGTTAATGGGAAGGAAGGTGCATACCTACTAGCAGGTGTTTAAAGTGGTACAAATCAATTGCTTTTTAATGGATTAATATTACTCTAAGAGCTGTCGAATAGTAAGCTGAGATGGTGTCTGAATGACACAGTGACAAATCTGCTAAGTAACATTCATTCCTCTTTAAAAAAATGTTGTAAATAATAAGAGTTTTTCTAATACACTGCTATATTTTCTAGAGAATAGGTACAACTATGGTTAGAAAAATGCTGCCTTACAAGAAAGGTAAATTACCCTCTTCATTTAGGAGAGAGAGACTGCAATCTGTGTGCCTTCATTCTTTTTTTTTTTTTTTCTTTCTGACCCCCAAGAACACACATTGACTTCAAAATTCAAAGAAATCAAATTAAGTGCTACTTAGGTTTCAAGTGCCTTCCATCTCAGTATAAATGTACACCAGGATGGACCTTCTGCATAACACAGGCCCTAGAATTTCACTCATAATTTTGACATCCAACCTGCAATTTGTGGTTGAGCAAGAGCATATCTTTAAGACAGACATCCAGTCTTAATTAAAAGATTTAACACAAGGGAGAATCTACTACATTCCTTGACTGATGAGTGTTTCCTATACTTTCTGGACTGAATTTGTCCAAATACAACTTTCAACAATTGAGCTTTATGTTTCTATTTGTCAGGTTAAAGTACACTTCTTTTTTTTTTATTAGAAGTATTCATCTTTTTAGTTACTTAACTAGACAGTGGTGGTTTAGGTTTGATATGTTGCAGGCATAATAAGGCTGCATATTAAAAAAAAATAATTATAAAAGTGCACTAAACTGTATTTCTTTACATTATTAATAGCTTGTTGTGCAAAGTCAGTGTATTTCCTTATGCATCATAAATATTTACAAAGGAATCTAAATATATGGGTTCATATATATAAATATCAAACTAGAAGTATACAATGTTTTAAACAGTAAGATTAGTCTTAGAACAAAAACCCCTTTTATTTTATGGGCTGTATTCTGTGCTATTTCTTAATCTTATTTCTCCCTGACCTTTCATATCGTCTTGCAAATCTATTGTGACAATATCTTTCTCCTGAGATTCAGGTAAAGGGTGATAAAAATGTAGAAAACACAGTTTAGTTCAATATAAGAATTAAATTTAATATATAACAACTTTTACGTATAGCATGACAGGAATCCTCTAAGATGGAATGCCCATGCAACATTTCATTAACCAGTCACTTCACTATCTGAAAATTATTGTTTATCGAGTATTATGCTCCTTGCACCTATCTTAGAACTATTGATCAGATTTTAAAACTAATCTAGTTTGTCTTTTGTTTGAAAATCGGACCAAAAGTTGCAGGAACTCTCATGTGTGCAGCAGTTATTTTAGAAAGGAAAAACATGTATTCTTTGAATTAAGATAAACTTTCAATAAAATCTTGTTAACGACTCTGAAAAATATATCCACAGACTGTCTTAGCAGCAGGAGGTGGAGAAATACATCTCCCAACACAAATTTCTTTATTTTATTTTAAGTGAAAACGGTAAGCTTTAGCTTTGCTCCATATTGTCATAGGAAAAGTGGTATATTTTAAAATGCGCAATTAAAAAACCTAGAAATTATTTCAAAATCTCCATTATCATTACTCTGGATATAGCATAATCTCTAAGGATTGCTATTTTCATGCTAATTCCAGAAGCAAATGGAGCCAGCTGACGTGTGCAGTATCAAGAGAAGAAGGTCAGCGTAGCAGCTAGAGACACAGGAAACAGCAGGAGACTGCGTTATTACTCATTACATATATTACACTAGACTTTAGGGATTCCTGCTATGACCAGGACATTGTTATGCTTGATACTGTACAAATGCAGCAACAGCAGTCTATGGTCTGAGTGATAACAAAACAGGAGCAAGCAAAATGCCTTTGCAAATTGTCTATTTTTTATTTTATTAACACATGTTCAATGAAACTAGCATATATTCAGAAACTGCAAAAAGTCTTTTGCTGTCCCCTGTGCCTCTGGCTGTGGCTCAGATCTTTTACTTTGATGAGTGTCATTAGAAGTAGTACGGGACAATAAATGGTTTGTGAATTTTATCTGATGGTATATGTAGCTGCATATGGTCATGAAAGTATACATGCAGTAAAGATCTTCTCAAAATTTATGGGATGCATCTGGCTGCACACTCAGTCAAATGAAATTAGTTGAAGTGGAAATTATTTTATATTGCATTGAATTTATTTATTGTTTTTAACCACCACACACACTACCCTGACCCAAATTGTCATTAGCCACAGTTGTTGTTTTCACCTGGGGATTCATCATTATTCACATCTATCTGCTATGCACACTAGGTCTGGCTTTAGTAATGTTTAAGACTGGGAAAGATCAATAAACCATTTAGTCTCACTGGGACTATGTGTGTCACATCTGTTAAATTTCACCCAGTTATCTGCATGCAAAGACTGGCAACTTTATATAAATAAGATTATATTTTTAGAATAGCTGAAAGCAGCAGAGACGGGAACATTATCAGGTTTTGAGTTCTATGAAAAATGATTGGTTTGCTAAGATGATCTCAGAAG
Organism: Megaceryle maxima; assembly: GCA_024605025.1. NCBI lineage: Eukaryota > Metazoa > Chordata > Aves > Coraciiformes > Cerylidae > Megaceryle > Megaceryle maxima. The sequence continues at coordinate 78,553 of JANHGN010018026.1, forward strand.
GGGTGTCATCATGCATGCTGAAAAGGGAGATGATTTGTCTCTTCCCTTCTTCCTGCCAGTCAGACATTCAGTACATATCTCATGATGTGGGGGTAGGGGGGGTATCACTATGACTGTGGGCAAGCAATGCGCACAGACTGGTATTGAGGAATAGTAGTCGTTGGTGACCAATACGTAAAACTCTAAAGGAATTAAGACTTTTCCTTTTATTGCTGCTTTCCATCTCCTGGAAATGGAATAAAAATAATAAAATGTGAAAACTGAAAGCAGTCAGACAAGAAGAATACATTTTTACATAGTGATCTAGACATGATGGTAATCAAAGAACAGGATTTCCTTACAGTCCTAAGTTTAGCCTGGAAGACTAGGTTCCCTCAAGACACAGAAGTGATGACTGCCTCTCTCTCTAGAACTGGTAGGTTGCCTTCTACTTCTGTCTAAAGGTGTAACCAGTTCTTCACTTGAAGTTTCTCTTTGTATACAACCAGTGATGGTTGTATTGCTGCTGCTTGATGCCTTTTTTTTTTCCTGGTTTTTTTTTTTTTTTCTTTTTTTTGTCATTATATTACATTAGAAACACATGTTATGGCAGTTGTCTGCAAGCATTGCTCTCTGGCATGTTTTTCCTGATGTGCCTCTGGAAGCAGCGTAGCTATTGGCTTAAAAGTTGGTCAAAGCCTACACTGCTGCTGAAGGGAACGGGCTGTTCTTTCTTCAGCCACAGCCACACGTTCCCATTCCTCCCTCTGTATTGGCTCTCGTACCCGAGTTGTAGCATGGTGAATCAAGTTTGCTCATGTGACTGACTTTGCCACAGAAAACAAAAACCTGCTCTTGTCTCTATTTAAATCGTCAAGCTGATCCAAGTCCCCATGAAGAGCACTACAGCTGCCTTCTAGCCAGAAGCAGAGAAATTAGTAACCTTTTTTCAGTGGTGGCATAATGTTAGATTAGTTTCACTTGCTTGTGACCAGATTATCTTTCAGAGCAGTTTCGTGCCAAGGTTAGTTGGGCTCTGGCATGGTGCCATACCAGTGCAGATAGACTTTACCATCCAACAGTAGTTTATTTGGGGGCTTTCAGTCTATATTGTTTAAGCTGTGCTGTGTGAAGACATTCCGAAATTTAGTTTTTATTCTTCTGTTACACTAAGTTGTATTTGACCCTTAAAGGTATTATTTTCAATTTATCAGTATGAAATATACTTTGTTGATTTGCAGTTGTTTAACCTGTTAGATTATTCTGTAGCAGTAGCCACATTGCTTTAGTTCTTTCTGTATTTACTAATCTCTCTGTCATCTGCTTGCTTGCAATATAGATTTTATCTTTAGGTCATTGTTGGGGAAAAAAAAAATAAACCAAAACAAAACCACACCAAACAAGCCAGCAACCGAAACCCACAACCTAAACCAGTTGGAAATATTAATGTACTAACAACAGGTCCTTGGGGACCTTAGAGTACTTTTGCTTGTTCTTTGTGAGCCAAAAAGTCATAAAAGAGCAAACATATAATGCAGGTATTTAATAAAATCAAGTTTGGCTATTAAGTAAAAAATGAAAATCTAGGATATCAACACAACACAGACCACTAGCACCATCACAAAAAATATAGCATGTTGGTTTGCTAGTCCTGCTGGTTGATATTACTGATATTTCTAGGCACTAACTATTTATTGTTAGAACAATGAATTTACTTCCAAGGTTTGAGTATTTGGAGGTTTATTGCACAATACTCTTTCCTTGGCTAGTTTGCTTTTCTTTTTCCTTTTCTTTTTTTTTTTTTGTTACTAGTATACTTCTTCTAACAATTTACATTATTTTAAGGTGTAAAGGTAGATAGAAAAGTGACAAATTTAGCTAGAAAAATTAAAATTCTTTATGCAGTAGCAAATGACTAAAGACATGCAAGGAATACCTGTATTTTGTCTCAGTAGTTCGATCTTTTCCATAAGGAGTCTCATTCATTTCTTAGAAAGTCAAACCTATTAAATGCATTTCATTCTACATTTTTCCTAATTGACAATGTATATAATAATAAAAGCTCAGCATCTCTAAATACAAATAATTATTGAAAATATACTTATTTCCACTGCTACTGTAAACAGAGCCATTTTGACAAATATACTAGCACATGCTGCTTATTAGAGATAATTATAAAAATTGAGTGCAATTTTACTCCCAGCCACAGTAGAGTATTAGTTTGATCTTGAGCTACATGTCATCAAGCAGAGCTGAAGTTGTTTCATGTGTCATTGTTTTGGACATAAAATCTGAAAGAAACAGGTCTTCGGATAAGCCCATTATAATTGAGAAGTTCTGTTACTTCTATATCAGGTGATGCAGGTACTAGAAAATTTAATTTAGCTCCAGCAAATTCCTTTAATATACTGCAGCTGACTGACTTTATCAGTGTAAAGAGAAAATATGTTCCAGTTTTGTCTGTTTCCTGCAAAATAATCTTATTGGCTTAAAGCCAAGTCAAAACACTCAGAACAGCCTTTTTGATGTGCATCAAGTTTTATAGAGTGGCTCTGGGGTTCCTGGTACCAGAAACATGAGTAAGAGATAGTGGAGAAAATTTTGGTTTGCTAGCAGCAAAAGCCAAGTAAAAGCAAGGAAACAGAATTAGATAATTTGTATAGATGAAGTCTAAGACTTTAGAAAGGAAACAATGATCAGTGTGTCTAGTAAAAGTGTTTTACATAGTTAAGATGGGGTACTTAGATTCTTATTGTATTACACAGAATCACAGATTAGAAGGGATTGGAAGGGACCTCTGGAGATCATCTAGTCCAATCCCCCCATCAAAGCAGGTTCATCTAGAGGAGGCTGCACAGGAACACATCCAGGTGGGTTTTGAAAGTCTTCATAGAAGGAGACTCCACAACCTCCCTGGGCAGCCTGCTCCAGTGCTTCGTCACCCTCAGAAGTAAAGATGATTTCCCTCATGTTCAGACAGCACCTCCTATGTTCCAGTTTATTCCTGTTGCCCTTTCTCCTATCACTGTGCACCACTGAAGAGAGACTGACTCCATTCTCTTGACACCCACCCTTTAGATATTTATAAGTATTGATAAGATTTCCTCTTAGCCTTCTCCAGGCTAAACAGACCCAGGTCTCTCAGCCTTTCCTCATAAGAGCAATGTTCCATCTTTGTAGCCCTCCAGTGGGCTTTCTCCAGTAGTTCCCTGTCTCTCTTGAACTGGGGATCTCAGTACTGGCCACAGTTCTCCAGATGGAGCCTTATTAGGGGCCAGAGAGTACAGGGGGAGAACTTCCCTTGACCTTCTGGTCACACTCTTCCTTAATGCACCCCAGGATACCATTTGCCTTCTTAGCCATAAGAGCACACTGCTGGCCTGTGGTTAACCTGTTGTCCACCAGGACTCCCAAATCCTTCTCCATGGACTTGCTTTCCAGCAGCTCAGCCCCTAACCTGTACTGGAGCATGGGGTTATTCCTCCCCAGGTGGATGATTCTACATTTGCCAGTTTTGAACTTCATGAGGTTCCCCTCTGCCCAGCTTTGCAGCCTGGCCAGGTCTTACTGAATGTCAGCACAGCCTTGGTGTGTCAGCCACTCCTCGCAGTTTTGTATCATCAGCAAACTTGCTAAGTGTACACTCTATCCCTTCATCCAGGTTACTGATAAATACTGAAAAAGACTGAACCCAGTACTGACCCCTAGGGAGCTCCACTGGCTACAGGCCTCCAGCTAGACTCTGCACCTCTGATCACAACTCTCTAACCTCTGTCACTCAGACATTTCTCAGTCCACCTCATTGGCCACTTACCTAACTCACCCTTCCTAATCTTACATATGAGGATGTTATGGGAGACAGTGTCAAAAGCCTTACTGAAATTGAGGTAGACAGCAGTCCATATTATACGTGTTGGAACCACATTCTTAGCCTAAGCAAATAGAGAGAGATTTTCTGACTTAAGTTAAGCTGTGCAAATGTAAATAAGGTGAGATCTTAGCTTTATAGGGACAGAACATGGAATTTTTCTCTATGAAGCACTCTGTTTAATCTTCCTCCAAGTACAGTGCTGAATTCAATCCTTAATACACTAAACAGATCATTTTTGCAGTCATCAGTTTTACATCTAGTTTAGCTCCAGATCAGAATAGTACAAAGTACCAGTTTACAGTAAGAGGAATTAAAATAGCAGTGAGTACTCTCCAGACCTGCTTCCCTGTGAGTGCTGAGGTGTTCTATGGTCTCCAAAGGAGAAGAGTTAGAAGTCTCACCTGATGCTTGCTTGTCCTGATTTCCCTATTCATTGATGGTTTGTGTGACTGTGGACACTTTGGCTCATATGTGCTTCAGTTGTCTGTCTGTAGAAATCATATTAAAGTGTTTTCCTAGACATAGTATTATTTTGAGGCTTTCAACTGTCATCTTGAGCAGGATCAGAACAATAAAATTATATATCCCATGGGTATATACTGTGAAAATCCTGTTCACTTCTAACTACATACTCAGGCATCAGCCTTCTGGGAAACTCTTTCTCTGAGGACTAAATAACTCCTAGAATAGTATTTCCCTTCCCTTTGTTCACTGCAAGATTAATTTAATTGCATAGCCTTATTAAGATTTACCTGGAACTTTGTCACCTTAGTTTCTACCAGGAGATTGGAAATGTGAGAATCTGTTTAAACATTGCAACAAAAGGTGCTTGGTCTTTTCAAAATATCCCTTTACTCTTTTAATAGGAAATAGAGTATCATGGTGTATTCTATTAGTCTTTTTATAGAGTTTTGTACAAATTCTGTACCTTTTAATAACTGTCTTCAAGGTTATTGATGCTACCAGTTCAAAAGTGTCTTTCTTCCTTGTTGTTAGGATCAGATCTAAGGACAATAACCTAGTTACAGTATCTCACTTCCATTGCATTAATTCTTTGACTTAAGTCATCTTTCTTATATAGTGCTGACCTCAGGAGTACTTTTCAGTCTAAGACAGCTTCTACAGTTCCATATTTTATTTTTTTTCTTTCTTTTTAAAACATCTTTAGAAGGAAAACTACATTTTTCCAATGCTAGTCTTTTTCAAGAGGCTTCTGTTATTAAATTATCATTCACTGTTCCAACAGCTCTCTCTTAATGTGCGTCTTTCGCTACCACCAGCTCAGAGGAAAACAGAACCATTAATTTTTGCTGCTCAAAAATGATAATGATATAAAAAAGAAAAGTTAAATGGGAAAATAATTACCAATACTTAAAAAGTTGTGGTTATGCATTAAGATCATATACCTGATTTTACAACTCTGTTCTAAACCAACTATTTACCATCACAGGGCAAGAATTTTAAGCCACTGAAAATCCAGTCTATATGCACACCAGTGATTAAGAGGCATAATTTTTGTATCCTGTTAGGAATCTGTAGTATGCAGTTCTCCATGATGAGTTATCTTAAAATGTTTTCAGCTGTATTCTTTTTTTTCTGACTACCCTTAAAACAGGGTGGGCATGGCTGAATATTTTTGTTACCTAATCTGCTGCAATTTTAAAGTGGATTTTTAGCATTTCCTTACTTATATCACATGAAAGAATACTTTTGATTTGAACAGATTTCCAGGTTACCTGGTTAGATAAAACCTAGAAAAGTTGAGGCAATTTCCAATGCGTATGCAGTCCTACCTATTTAAGACAAGCTCTAGTTTTATTTGCTATTGGTTCTGTGAGGTGCTACATCATTTCAAGGCTGAAGAGCCATATTTTGCATGATTTTCCCAATCTGTGATTTGCTTGCATCTTCCATTGGTATTCACACTGTTGAATCAAATCTGTGCCTACCATCTGTGTCCTTAGAAAGTAGTGCTACTGGAGAAGGAAGGATGTGTGAGCTAAACCCCCAATTTTAAAGATTAAAATGCATTTCTCGTATGTAAATCTTTTTCTTTTTTTTTTTTTTTTTTTTTTTTTTTTTTTTTTTTTTTTTTTTTTTTTTCCTTTTTTTTTTTTTTTTT